>PVHP010000971.1:0-81864 GCA_004024765.1 Zapus hudsonius | reverse complement strand
ACAGTCTCCCCACCACGGCTCTCACAATCTTTCCACTTCATGAGTCTTGACCTGATCCCATAGTCTCTGATATTTCAAATACCAGCAGCAACACTTGATTGCTGGATGACTGCCCAGTTGTAGCTTTTCTAAAGGGAAGCTTTTTCTGTTATGCTCTGGAGAAGAAAAAAAAAATTCTCTCATTAACCTGCCAGAGCCTTTTGAAAATTCTGAGAAGTCAAGTCCAGCCTCATAATGTATGAATGTTATTTGTCTTGAATGTTGAAAATTTGGCACATGGGGGGTGACAAGGTTAGATAGATTTATTAGTATCCTGTCATCAGATTTCCCATGAGCGGTAGAGGTTTGTCAGAAAATTCAGTGTAATTGATGGGAGCAAGATGGGCTGTTTCTTAGTAGATCTACATGGGCTGTGTTCACACCCTTCCTTCACTGGGAACAACATTTTCAGGTAGAGAGCTCATTAAGACGACCTTCCTGAAAACACACTCTGCATCATCTCTTTCCTTGTCTGCTCTTTTACATAATTATTCCTGTTTCTCAGTAAGATGTGTGCATATACGAAAAATATTGCCAAATAGACAATGATATTTTTTACTCATTTGTGTGCATCTTTTAACTCTCCTAGGAAAACTTGAACTCAGGAGAATAAGGATTCACACAATGCTGCTCTATGTCTTGGGTTCCATTCTGCTTAAAGGGTGGTTAAGTGTGTTCAACCTGAGTCTAAATGTCATCTGTACAGAGATGGAAATAAATTAGCCTTTGAATTAGGGCATTTGGATTTCAATCTCAAGTCTCCAGCTTGCTAGCTATTTTGCCCAGGGCTAGTTAGTTATTTAAACCTATTGGGCTTTGGTTTCCTCATTTGAAAGGTGAGGCTAATTATACCCATATCTCAGGGCTCCTTATAAATATTAAGAAATGAAAAATGTCACAGTTGCTTAACCCAAAGATCCTTCAAGTTCCAGTTCAAGCATTACCACCCCTAAAAATTTTCCCTGAATTTCCCAAGAACTAACAGCCATTGTCCTTTATGTTATTATGAACAACATTGAATATAGGACATGTTGTTCATAGTCTATAACATTCTTTGTATCACCAAAATCTAGATGAAGACGAGAGAGAGGGAGGGAGAGAAAGAGAGCGAGAAGGAGGGAGGGAGAGAGGAAGGGAGTGAGAGAAAGAAGAAGCAGAAAAGAGAGAATAGAAAGGAAAGAAAAGAAGGGATAAATAAGTTCCCATGCAACTTAGGTCAAAATACCTATCCTTTCCAAAATCTGTTTCCCTTTCAGTAAAATAGAAATTAGTCAATCTGACATGTTAACTCAGTTTTGATGACTTAATTAGATGGTTGATACAATCCATAGTGCCTGAAACATAGCAAATGCCAAATAAATGAAATTTAATAATCTTGTTGTTTCTGATAATGTAACAAGTTTAGTTTCAACTGCATGAATGTCTAGCACACACTGAGCTATAAATTATATATTCTACCCTTTGACTGGCCCTTGTTCATTTCAGTTTCTCCCTCTGCTCATCTTCACAGAGATTCGAGTTCAAGTTTCTCTGAGCAGTGTAATTACATAGAAACATACATAGATTGTTTTTGAAGGAACAAAGGAGAGGAGCAATAGAATGAAGGAAGGGGGAGTTTGTGGTATGGGTATAGTAGAGATTCAGAGGCTGTACAGTGGTGAATTAGCACAGGGAACACAGGATGGCTCTAGGTCCTTATGTGCATAAGCAGACATTTTGTCCAAGAAGTTGTCATTGCCATTGGAAAGACACCTATGACTCTGAAAGCATTTCATCAAAACATGAAGAATGCTACATTTGTGAATATTTGTATGTTTACATTCCTTTATTCCTATATGTGGAAGAGAAACTTTTCACAAATTAGCCATGAAGAGTTGAACTGCTTCCTTTCCTTGTTTGGCCAAAGCAATGTGGTCTAGCTAAAGATAGTTTTGGCCTAGGAAGCTTAGCTTTTGAATCCAGAACGACTGGCTGATTCCCAACTTCTAGAAATTTCTGCATCCCATCTTTATTCACTTCTGGAGTAATTTCAAGAGTCCAAATAAAATGTCCTCCCTGAAAGCCTTTCTACAAGTGATGGTGGAATCCACTCTGCAGAAGGTTGGGCCTGGAGCACAATCCCACCCTTTCCACAGAGGCAAATCCAGGCTTGTCTTATCTAGCACAAACCTCATCCTTCCTCTGTGAACCATAAACACACAACCAGTTTATATAAATATAAATACACACACACACATCTGGCTTTTCTCACCTCATGGCTTTCTGTTAATTCCTGATATTTTGAAAGGATATAAAGGTCTTAGAAAATAATAGACCTGGGGTTACTCTGTTCTGGAGTTTGATGACAGAAATTTGTATAAAGCACATTGGGCCAGGCTGAGAGATGAATGAGTTTTATTTGCTCTGAAGCAAGAATGGAAGATAATAATGGGAAATATTTCTAAATAGTAGAGCTTCTATAAAAATGTCAGAAGCTAACAGCAATCCTAGGTCTGTATTTCTATGTTATAAACATTTGCTACAGTGGACCACAGGGGTTATTTCAGACAGTCTTTGGATATCTGCCATCCTTTCATTTCCTCTCATCCCAAGAGCACTAAACACAATGACCAGTTCTAGTCATAAGAACTAAGTGCAAGAACACTAGATACCAGAATTCTTAAACCCAACTTGCTTCATGAACTTGTAATACTTTCTTGAAACATGACAACATTCTCTATAGAAAACCATGCTACAAAGGAAAGAAGGGCTAGAGAGATCTCCCAGTGGTTAAGGCCTTTGTTTGCAAAGCCTAATGACCTGTGTTGGATTCCCCAGTACCCACAAAAAGCCAGATGCTCAAAGTGGTGTATGAGGGCTGGAGAGATGGCTCAGTAGTTAAAGCACTTGCCTCCAGTGCCTAAGGCCCTGGGTTCAATTCCCCAGTATCCATATAATCCAGACCCACAAGATGGTGGCCCTGGTGAGATCTCTTTCTCTTTCTCTCTCTCTCTCTCTCTCTCTCTCTCTCTCTCTCTCTCTCTCCTTAAAAATGAATAAATAAATATATAAGCGTGTGTGATTTAAAAAAAGTGGTGTATGAGTGTGGAGTTTGCTGGAGGCTCTGGTATACCCTTTCTCTCTCTCTTCTCTCTCGCTCTCTCTTACTTTTCTCTCTCTGTCTCTCTCTCCCCTTTTGTCCCTTCTTCCCTCCTTGAAAATAAACACAACTATTTTTAAAAGGAATTAAAAAGGAAACCCCAAGTTCACTGTGTAACAATGCTGTCTTATTCTAATACCTCTTTTCTTTCCTTTCACATTTTTCACTTACCACCATTCTCTAGCCCCTACTATGTAAATATCTTCACTTAACAGGAGATGCACTACTGAAAGATTTCAGCTTGTGTAGCAGAAGAATAATTTTTCTTCTTAGTTCAGCAGTCTCTCACTTCTGCTTTGAAAGGCACTTAGAAAGAAGTGAAGAAGAAATTAATGAAATATCTATTGTCATATGAACAGGCAGTAATAGAACAATCTGTTCTCACTTCACAGCTCCACTCACCCAAAATTTGTCAAACTCTTCCATCTGTAACTTTCCACAGCAAGTCTTTTCTTCAAAGAAAGGCCAACACGACTCTCTACCCACATATTTTCCCTGGCAGAAAATTATCACTTATATTTTTCCATTTCAAAGCAAAATATTTTTCTCTTTTTGTTTACATGTGGTGTGCCTGCATGTATGTTTGCATGCTTGTACATGAGTGGGTGCAAGTGTGTGTGTGTGTGTGTGTGTGTGTGTGTGTCTTAGTTCATGGAAAGTGACTGCAGCTAAGAAATGAATTAGTGCTCTGTTGTTTACAATGAGACAAAGAAATGTTAAGGGAAATAAGGCAAAAGTCACAGCAAAGATGAAAGTTGTTATGAACATAGCCAGCGTTGAAGTTTAATAACTAGAGAGAAAGCCCAATGACTAGAGTTTTAAGCCTGAAAAAATCAATAAAGTCAATATCTAAGGTATGGAACACACAGATACATATGGATGTAAAATGACAGGTGGAAAATAATGATGAAGATAAGGACTGTCCATCTTTTATAGGTCCAATGGGTGGTCATAGCTCAGATTATTGGATGAGATTAACAATATGGGTCTGAACCTCTAACACCATAGGATGGTTCACCAAGGGAGGAAATACTGATAAAGTGTTAAGAAGAACACATTTTAAGTGGTAAATAATGGAAGAAAAACTAAAGGAAAAAAATTAAGGCAAAACCATCAGGTTCATTGTATCAACACTTTGATTTTACTTCTTATTTACTAATATCCTTATCTAGAACATATGGAATTGGGGTAATCAATCACTTCTACCAAAACAAAGGCCATATCCCATGCTACATTGACCAAAAGGTCTTCCTTAAAGTACACAAATCATATGCTCACACTTCCACCTTCCAAATGAAGTACATCTGAATGTCATGGTGATTGGCACAGCAGTAATGCATAACGAGAAGCTGAGTTTTTCTTCTAAGATTGGAATAGAGGAACCTTCTCAGGAGGAAACCAACCTTTCTACACATCAGTCTTAAAACAAGAATCTATTTATTTTTCCTTAGCTTTTCACACTTATCTGTTCCTTTCATTACTTTTTTCATTACCAGAGATATTTATGTAGAAGACAGACTTCCCTACTTTCTGTCAGATCTTGTGGTTGAAATCCTAACATCATACTCACTATTAAAGCTTCTGTGGGTTCTCTTTTTGCATAGTTTCCTAAAGATCAGTGTGGACTAGATTACATGGTAAGGAGAGGGGTAGGGAAATAGGAACATGAGATGTGTGTGTATGTTGAGGTGAGAAACGGGACACGGGGATAGTGCATGAGGAACTATTTTAGACCTAGGAGGGAGTTGGTAGGATTTCAGAAGTTTTGAGCAAAGTAAGAAGGATGCACTGTGAGAAGTAACTGGCCTCCAAAGCAATAGCTAATCCAGTAGAGTTGTGCAGGAGGGCTGGTCATGTGCTCAGTGAGACTGTCCTACATACTGGTAGTGGTGGTTTGAATGAAGTGTTCCTCCTGGGCTTATGTGTTTTTGAATATTTGGTCCCTAGTTTGTGGCAATTTGAGAAAGTGGTGGAGTCTTGCTGGAGGAGAGGTGTCACCAAGGCAGACCATTCAGTTTACTAATTCAGGCCATTGGGGGTTCATAGCTAGCTCACTCATTTCCTTTCCAGCAAATGGGACAAGATGTGGCATGCTGCTGTACTGCTTGTGCCTTATTTGCCATACCATGCTGAGACTTTTTCTCACGACTAAACTGAAATAAACCTGTTCCTCCCATAAGCTACTTCTAGTCAGTTGTTTTGACCCAGTAGTAAGAAGGTAACTGCTACACTGGTAGAGATAGAACATGCCTATCTCTGTCTTTCCTCTGTTCACTCAGCCTCACCCCTATCATAACACATTTCTAGAGCTTGTTAACCAGGAAGAAAATGTTTAGGATACTTGTTGATCAGCTACATCCCTTGACTTATATGGGGACCCTGAATTTAAATCATAAAGAGATCTATTGTTGGGCACACTGGATCAGTCCATGGAGTAGAGGGTTATGAATTGTAAAAGAGGTAGCCAGTTTCTCCTCCTCCCCCTACTTTGTGTGTTGCTGCTGAGGGGGGCAATGTCTCTGGATATTCTCCCCCCACTGTGGTTCTTACAGTCTTTCCTCTTCCACTTAGTTTCCTGAGTCATAGTGGATGAGTTTTAAGTCTGCTTTTTTGTTGAGATCTTAAGTGTCTCTGGATTTTTGCTTTGGGGTGTGCTGGATATCGCTGTTGTCTGTCTCCATTGACCTTTCATGGGTTATCTGATGTGCTGTGGTGATAGGTCTCTTGTATCTCTCCCCACTTTCTCATATATTTCATTTGGGGTCTACAGGATAGGCAAGGGGTGGCTTCTTGCTAATCATGTGATGGTTAGGTCACTGCTCAGAGGACCGAGTCAAACTGTACAGTTCTTAAGAGTAGACTACATAGATAAACTTACAGTTTCAGCTCATAGATGAGCTTTGATTTGGTGTGCAGGTGATCACTTAATAAGGATGGAGGGCTGGAGAGATGGCTCAGTGGTTAAGGCATTTGCCTTCAGTGCCTAAGGCCCTGGGTTCAATTCCCCAGTACCCACATAAACCAGACCCACAAGGTGGTGGCCGTGGTGCTCTCTCTCTCTCTCTCTCTCTCTCTCTCTCTCTCTCTCTCTCTCTCTCTCTCCCCTCTCTCTTTCTCTGTATCTCTGTTTGAAAATGAATAAATACAATATTTAAAAAAATAAAAATAAAATAAGGATGGAGTGAATGGATCCATCCTTAATCATCTTGTTATAGGCCAGGAGAGAAGGAAATTCTTAGAGTCATATATGTCTCTATGACAACCTAGAAACAATCCAAAACCTGCTTCCAAAAGTACCCCTGTCCTTAGAGAAGAGATAATGCTGTTGTCATACTATCAAGAGAATCCCAGCAAGCTGTGACTCACCAAGAATATTTTGCTAATCCAAGTTGATCTTAAGGATTCTGTGGCAGAAACTCACTTCCAAACATCTGTTATCTGTTATTGAAATAAAAGAGCAATTGGTCCCAAATAATGGGGAGAATTCAGCTTGTCTTCAAAGGCTTACTTAATAAGCCTCCTGAGTTACTTTCAGAAACAAATTTAGACATTGAAAGGAATCATTTTACTTTATTATTTTGCTCTGGATGTCCAAGGAGAAGAAAGGTGGGACCTTAAGCATATTCTGTTTTCTGCTTCATGCTGAAGCTTTGCTTATTTAAATTGCCCTAGATGGGATAAGTATACATTGAAGCCAATGGGAAGCTGCTGGCCTTTCTGTTGAGTTTTTCTCTCAACTTAAGTTCATCATCACTTGAATTCAGACTCCCTTCGGTGCCATTAGTTGAGAGGGAGAAAATAAAAAAAAAATAAAGAAGAAGTTCTTTAGCAACTCAGGCTTCAGAGAAGTACCACAAAGACAAAATAGTGCTTTAATAGGCCCCTTCCTTCCTTCCTCCCTGCCTACCTCCCTTCCTTCATTCCTTCCTTCCTTCCTTCCTTCTTTACATCCTTCCTTCCTTCCTTTTCTCCTTGCTTCTTTTTTCCCCTCTTTCCCTTCAACATTTCTCCTTTCCTTCTTTCCCTCTCTCCCTTCTTCCTTCTTTCTTTCCTTCCTTCCTCCTTCCCATCCATTCTTCCTTCTTTTATTCCTTCCTTCCCTCCTTCCCTTCTTCATTCCTTCCCTCCTTCCTTTCTTTTCCCCTTCTTTCCTTCCTTCCCTCCATCCTTCTTTCTTTTTTTGCTTCCTTCCTTCCCTCCCTCATTCCCTCCCTCCCTCCTTTCTTCTTTCCCTTCTTTCTTCCTTTCTTCCTTGTATACTTCCATACTTCCTTCATTCTTTCCCTTTCCTTCCCTTCCTTCCATTTGACCCTCCTTCCCTCCCTCTCCCTTTTTCTCTTATCTCTGTCTCTTTATCATTGACTCTTCTTTCATTTCATTTATATGCTTTTGCTTGGCAAGTTTGCCTCCACCCCCCTGATGCCTCAGAAGGAAGTGTTGATCTAAAGCCTGTCCTGCTGAAGGAAAATGGCATTCATCTTTTTTATAATTGACCATTTTAAGACAAATCTCAATTGTTTCTTCTTTCTGGAAGCTCTCCTGAGTTCCTTGACCTTATTTTGGAATTAACTCCCTCTCCAGTCCTCCTAAACTTCATTCTGCAGAAACAATCACAAAGTCACAAGATTGGGAAGTGGCCCAGGCCATCTGGTTCCATGGTGCTGCCAGCATCTATAGGACTGTAAAGGAATTTTCCACAGGGTTGAGAAGGTAGCCAGAGGCTTCTCCAGAGCAAAATAGATCTAAACACTAAGGAATAATATTAGCCAATGACAGCTTAGAAGCTTAACATGCCCAGTGGATTATAGGTAGTGAAAGACAATATGAGCTATAGATTAAGAGTATGACATCCACAGCCAGAAATTTTGGGCCTAAATACTATTTAATCCTTCTGCTCCTTTCTTGCAAAGATGCCCTTGTAAAATGGGCATGATTATAGTTACTCTAAGTTGGATTTTAAATCTCTACGTAAAAAAAATAGTTGGTAGTCTTTGCTTTTTGTGTGATGCTCTCCTCTGGGAAAATGAATTGCCATCCTCAGAAGTAGCTCTAACCCCTAGGGGGTGACAATTGAAATGTGTCCAGTTGAAGTTCCCTCATTGGATGAAGGGTATGAAGAGTGCTATCCTACCCTCAACTGAGATCCCAGGTACCCCCTGTGCTAGCTGTCTGCAATGTTCCATGCAGCCTTGAGGCCTCCTGAGGAGATACAGAGAGAGAAAAAATAGGAGCAACGGACAGTGAACTCCATTTATGCAGCATAAAGAGGTCATCATCTATGCTGAGATGAGACCTTTCAATGCTACAACTGCTCTGGGGTCTCCATGCTCTTTAATTAGCCCCTCTCCCATGCTCTGTAAGGAATACCAGCCCTCCCAATAGGGGAAGAACATAAGGAAGTCATGTTATCAAGAAACAAATATCCTTTCCTGGAAATTCCAGTGACTCAGGAAGTCAACAAGTCTGGAAAAGGGTTTCAAGGCCCTGCCCTAAGGCTATATAAAGGGGAAGGATATCTCTCATTTGTTCCCCCCCAGTCTATTTGCTGTTGTGTGTGTGTGTGGTATTAGTGATTACCTCCCTCCCTCTCCCTCTCCCTCTCCCTCTCCCTCTCCCTCTCTCTCTTCTTGGACCTGTGAAAGGGAGTTGTCTCTTTCAACATTATGGAACTTCCTCTGGATCTATAACTTCAATAAATCCCTTCCTCCCATAATTGTGCCTGGTTTGGAGGCTCTTTCCAGTGGTGTGTGAGCTGACTATAACAGTGACCTTTGTTTATAACAGTGACCTTTGTTTTAAAAGCAGAAAAGTGATTCAGTTAGATTTCTCTAATTTTAGTCTCTGGAAAATTCAGGGTTGAATATTAGCCTTAAGAATGTGGGGATCCATGATTCAAGAGCCCCTAATAATCCTTATTCATAGAAATTGGAAATACAGTGCTTCATTTTAGAATTGCTTGAGGGTGACTAATGTGCCATCTAAATTATATGTTCCTTTATGCAGATCTGCCAAACCACCCTCTGTGTCTGTCTGTCTCTCTCTTTCTCTCTTTCTGTTTTTATCTCTTTCTATCTCTCAGTGAGTCTCTGTCTCTACACACACAGAGAGACCTCAGCAAAACTTGCCACCTAAAGAAATATTATGAGGGATTTTTTTCAATAAAGACAAAAAATGTTATTATCATTTTCATTCTCACAACTCTTAATAATAGCTAATGCTGTCATTATGCTATGTTGGATATCACTACTTTCTGAAGTACCACTTATGACATTGTTAAGGATTACTGAGAACTCCCCAATTCTGCCAGGTTGGCACTAAACCACCATTCATTTCCTGTAGCATAGCACCCCCTAGCACCTCACTTTCACTTGCTCTCTGAGGTCCTCAGAGCAACAACTACATACATACCTGCAGCTTTCTGTGTTCAGTAACATATTCTCTTCCCATGCACTTACAGGCCAGGCACGAACCTCCAGAGATGTATTTATCTCACTTCACGGAAGCTGGACTACATAGATCTTCGGGACAACCTGTTCTGAAGAGCAAAGCAGGTGGCTGTGTCTGTGGTCAAAACTGAATTTAGGAATCTCATTAATTGGTCAAGTCAACTTAATACTCTTAACCTGCTAATCATTTTCTTTTGGAAGAAGAGCAGTGAAAACTTTGGAAGAATACCTGTAAGGCAATTTTTGAACACTCCCACCAAACACACATCCCCCCTTCCTCGGAGAACCAGTCTGATTGATATCTAACTCATGGAGCTCTTTTCTTGTTTCATCACTACAAAGAAAAGGGTTTTCTTTTGTCAACTATCTTATTTGTTTTGAATTTGGGTGACCTATCTTGGCATCAGACCAAAGTTTCAGGCCCTCTTTTCAAAGAGGCCTCGTTTTTGTGCATATCTGGGAAGAAGGTGGTAGGCTCAGGCAGTAGAACCTCATAGTGTATTGCTAACACCTCTCTCTGAACAGGGAGGACGGACGAGGGGGAGGAGTGAGATATTTTAAAAATAAGACATGCTGCTAAATTCCCTGCCAACCAACCTTCGTTCACACTGAGTAGAATGTAAGTAACAAGTATCAGATAGTTCTTCCAGATGTCAGCTATTTAAAGAGACACAAGCCAGAAGTTCTGGGGACCGTAATTGTGTTCTCTCTGGTTGATGGTCGTGGTGGTGGTGGTGGTGATGTTGGTGGTAGCGTTGGTAGCAGTGGTGATGGTGATGATGGTGGTGCTGGTCCTACTGGTCATGGGGTGACTATGACAGTGATTTTGGTGGTGGTAATAGTAGAGGGATGTTGATGGTGGTGGTGTGGTGTTGGAAGGTGGTGCCTTATAGTCACTTTTACTGTAGAATGTGTGAATGACTTTGTGCATGTGGAAGAAAAAAATTACACGGAAAAAGAAATGACCTAATAACTGGGAAAGGCCATCAAATCAAACTCAGTACAAGTAGCATTTGATTTTTAACATATGAAGCGAGAGGAATATCAGTAACCCACAATCCCAATAATATTATCGTATTACCCTGAGGCAGTTGACATACAGGTCAAGAAATTGTATGATGAGATTTTTCAAGTTCAACTTTAAGCTTTACTTTCTTACCTAAAACAGACTCAGGGCAAGGAGTTATGACAATTGTATTCTCCCATGTTTTAAATCTCAGGGGGAAAATGATTTCCTACAGTACATGATAAAGTTGGATTTAAAATAGTAATGCCTTGGAGGCAGTGGTTAGGGCACTTTTGCTTATAGTTCCTTCCAAAATTACACGGAAAAAGTAATTTTTAGTATTGATCTCTTAATTTTCATTTTAGCAAATGTCCCTACTAGCTATTAGGATGCTTTCTTCTTAGCCTTTTTATGCTGACACTGCCAATTTTCTGCAAAAAAAAAAAAAAAGATCATGAAACTTACAAATCTTCATTCCTCATTTTTTTGCATGTGCACATGTGTGTAGTACGTGTTATGTGTGTGTGCAGATACAGTGCCCTGTGCACTCACAGGTACCACTGGAGAATATCAGATGTCTCCCTCCATCGCTCTCCATAAGACAAGTTCCTGTGAGGATGATGTACCTGGCCATGCTAGATATTTGCATGAGATCTGGGAATTGAACTCAGTAGTTTCAGGACCCTCCAGCCCTCATGTTTACACAGGAAGTGCTCTTAATAGCTGAGCCATCTTGACAACCCCATTTCTCATTTTTTAAAACATAGTCTGATCTCCTTCAATTTCAACAAATTCAGACTGGATGCCTTTCCTTAGCTCAGATCTCAGCTGTTTCTCAGTGACTCAAAGATCTCCAAAGGATATAGCATAAACATTTATGATTAGGAGAAGGTAGCATTTCTAGAAGAGGAATTTTGATCATTTTATTCAACCCTCAGACCTCTCCCATTTAAAGAACAGAAAAAAATGGAGAGGGGTAAGGTTATGTATGTCAAACACTGATTTTCAAAGGCACTGTGGTCATCTGTTTTATTTCTTTCTCACCTTTCTTCTTCTGGAATTTTGTGTAGGGATCCCAGCTAGGGATCTTGTAGAAAGACTAGAGGTGACCACACAGAGGAGAATCACCTACTTGTGCAGTCACTGTGTGACTGCTTGTCAAATGGTTTCAGCAGCCTATCCTTACCTAGTCCATTGGTAGGGCAGGAGAGAAGGTGGGCTTCTGCTCATGATGTTAAATATGGAACACTTCAGATTATGGCTTCACAAGAGGAGGTATTGGTTTTTCTTCTAAGCTCTGCTTTCTAACCTATGTTTCCTACCTTCCTTTACACATTCTCAGAAAGAAAACTTCTGTCTTTCAAGTATAGAACGTGTTCTGTGCTAGTATTTATAGCTTTTCTGGTGTTTTCTATGACCTTTCTCTACAGGGAACATCCCTGTGATTCTAGCATCAGTAGAATAAAGCTTTCAGTTTTAATACACACACACACATTATATATATATATATATATATATATATATATATATATATATATATATATATATATATATATATATATATATACTGAGCTTCTTCAACTTTGAGTCATGAATAAAAATGGAGTCTGAGGCTGATATTCTGATGTATTCGGGTGAAACACTGAACTATCTTCAGTACATTGCATGGGAAGGTGAGAACTCTGTGAGAAAGTCAAACTCACTGTTCCAGCCTGACTCCCATCCCTTCCACCCCATCTCCTCCTGCATCTTCCCCCACCAACACCATGATAGGCAGGAGGCCATCCACTCACTCATACCAGACAATGGCTGATAAACTATTGAATGCTAGTGGCCAGGATTTGTCCTGAAAATTCAAGTCTTATAAATTCTGGTTTACAAGTGTTTAATAATAGTGATAATATAAGTGACACACACAAATATATCATAATATAAACTGTGATAAAATAAGAGTGTGTGTGTATATATACTTTTATTAACTTAAAGAGATGCAAGTCTTGTTTCTCATAAGGAAATACATATTTGCTTTGAATTTCAAAACAATCCATATCTCTATCTATTCTGCTTCTTAGATAGTGTGTGTAGAGTTGTGTGGTTGTAGTGTGGGATGTGAAATGTGCGGTGTTGGTACCCGAGTGTGCAGATACGCTTATTCCATGTACAGACCAGGATAAAACATTGAACATCATCCCGTTTCCATCCATCCACCTGTTTCCTTGAGATGAAGACGTTCCTTCGACCAGAGCCCCGGCCATTCTCCAGTCTCTTCTCACCTCAGGCCTGGAGTTATGGCTGTGGCCATGACCTGTGTGTTACATGAGTGTTAAGGAATAAAACCAGGTAAGTCCCAGGCCTTCCCAGGCTCTCCTGCTCAATCTCACATGCTGAGCCATCTCCCTAGCTAGCCCCAGTATATTCTATTTTATGACCAGCTACAACTGAGTAATATGCTAAGAATGAAGAAACAGATGTCTTGAGGTGCTAGCAAGAAGGATAGCATGTTCTTAATAGAACAGTAAAATCAAAAGATTAATTTAAGAAAAGAAGAACAAGAAAGCGAAGTCCCATTTAAAGCCCACAAACTAGGCTAAGGCAGCAAGCAGAGCCTTCTGTGCTGGGGAGTGCTTCTGACAAAGCCCTCACCCCACCCCCACAGCCTCCCACAACATAGGTGTGTATTGTCTCTGCATGATTTAGGATCTGGTGCTATTCTGCACTTCTCAGTTTGGGGCCTGAATTCCTCAGCATCCTTGACACATTATAAAAATAGAAAGCCTGATATAAGCACCAACTCCGCTGTGGGACAGAAGAGGGAGCGAACTTGAGGACGAGCAGTGAGTGGAGAGCCATGTCCATGATCCAGACTGTCTGGGGAGGAGACACATTATAAACACAGAAGCCCATATCACAGTCATACCACCGCCCCAAGTGCCACGTGGGGGTCCTCGTTCCTGGAGCACTTCTGTTTGGTACCAGGCTAGAGATTCAGAAAGATCACAGTGAGGGAGAGATTTATTCTTACTAGAGGAGCAGGCTGCTTCATGGATGAAAGGTTATTTAAATCAAGCCTGAGGATGCAAACTGGATGGCAGAGGTAGGAGTTAGAAGCATCATCAACCCCAGAAGGTGGTTGATGAAATCACAGCTCTGAGGTAGAGAAAGTGTTGGAGAGATGTGGGAAAATGATAAGATGCCTGTAAAGCAGAGAGCTCCAGGGTGTGGGTAGTAGTGATTTAACTTCCAGTTAAACTTCCCCCTTCTGCATCATCTCTTCTCATGAGAGACAATCCCACAGGAAAGTTGTAACTCTGGGGAGGCAGAAGGACTGGTCATCTGGCAGTTTAGGACAGGTAGCTGGTTTTCTTTGCTCTTCTTGCTTCTCTTCTTTCCCTGGTGCACCCAGGTCATTGTATGACTCTTGGATACTGATGAGCTGAAGGAAAGGAGACATGCATGGTCTGAGAGCTCAGTTTGTGTAAGGATATCCCAGGCACAAGTCACAAGAAGCAGAGTAGAGGAAGCCAAGTGTCGCTGCTCCTCTGTAGGGTCAAGATGACCTATGACAGTCTGGGTCAGTCTCTGCTTTGGGAAATAGTCATAAGCCATTTGCTCTCAACTCCTCTTGCACACAGCTTCCTTTTAGAGGAACTGATAAAATACCCAATTGCTCAATTTCTTCTTCTGCATGTGATGCCTTACAACATGGAAGCTGAAGTTGGGGCCGCTATCAGAATTCTGAGACCTCAGAAAGGAGAAGAAGAAGAAAGAGGGAAGGAAGAGGAGGAAAGATCACTGTTCCAAGTATCTTTGAAAGCCTGGGATGCTCATTTCTGTTTCAGAAATTCAGGGAGAACAGATGGGGAGGCGGGGCTACATTGGCAGCAAGTAACTGCACACACAGAGGCCCTTCAAAGCAGGGAGAGAGCTCCACACTTCAGAGAAGGTAAATGACTATTGACATTCACAGAATCCTGTAGGAAGTGTAGGGTTCCTGGTCGATATCACTACTGATAGGTACAAGGTGAGGGAGGAGCTGGGAGAATCATGACTTCCATTCCCTCAATCAGCTTTTAGGGCCTGCCTATATGACTCCTGCTGGCTTCTGTGGCTGAAAGTGATGTGGTTTATACAGATGAACTAATTACTTTGAGTGGTGCCTGCATGCCACTTCTGGCTTGTGTGTTTGACCCTAGTCCTCATGATGAATTTCTGGGGAAATAAAATTCAATTCATTCACTGTCTCTTACCATTCCTCACATGAAAGAACACAGGCTTTGGAAAATACTTTATTTACTTATTTATTTGCATGGAGAGAGAAAAGGAGAAAGAGGCAAAAAGAGGGGAAGGAGAGAGAGAGAAAGAAATGGGGGGAGGGAACGAGGGATGGAAAATATAGCAGCGCCTATTGCCATTGCAAAGAAACTAGGTACATGTGCCACATTGTGCATTATATGGGTACTGGGGAATTGAATCTAGGCTGTCAGATTTTACAAGTGAGCATCTTTAAGCATTGAGCCATCTCTCCAGCCCAATAACAGCTTTTATAAAAATATCTTAGCAATTTAGAAGCTGGAACTTGAAGCCTCAATCAACATCCATGCTGAGGGCTGGGAGATTGTTGTCAGTGTATTAAGTGCCTGTGGCACCATCCTGAATACCTGATTTCTGATCTCCTGACCCCACCAAAAGCTGGAAGCTGTGGTGGGCTTCTGTAATCCAAGTGTGCCTACAGTGAGAAGGCAGGCAAAGGAGAAGATAATTTCTCAGAAACTCTCAAATTTAATGGTGAAGAATGAGAGTTTCTACCTCCAGAGGTGCAAGGTAAAAACTGATAGAAAGTTGTCCACTGACATCCTCACACACACTGTGGCATACATGTGCCCACAGCCACACATATATGAGCACACAACACTAAAATAAATATTTAAAATTGTTTAAAAAACATTCCAAGCTACCATCCTTAACGTCCACATCTATGTAATATAGTTTAGGTATTGCCATAAGTTTTTAAAGTTACTGATATGTTTACCTAAATGAATAGGCTAAAATTTTAGTTTTATATACATCACTACAATTTAAAAGAAAGATCCCTTTGTGTTTCAGGAGAGCTCAGGTAAAATGTTTAAAAGTATAGCTTGTTGATAAAACATTGTTTAGTGTCTTCTACTAGGCAGCAAGAAATTTGGATTTTATTTCTAATAATTTTTAAGCATTTTTGGACAATATTCTTTTCTGTGGTTCAGTTTATTTGTCTGCAAAGTGAAGGCTTTGAAGTAATAAATGGTTCTAAAATGTTTGGGGTAGGGGAGTCACAAGCTTATTTTATAACCCATAGGAAATTTTGGACTTCTTTTGAGAAAAAGATTACGTTCCCAGTTTTAGAAAGGAGTTTTACACACCATTTTCAAGGCGGTCAGATTTCCCCATGGGAATTATACACTGTAGGATTCCAAGGGCATAGTTCACACAGACTTCTGTAAAAATGGCACCCCTGGGGAGGGCACAAAGAAGTGACCTCTTTCATAGCAGTTCTTTAAACTCCAACCTAAGAACCCTAGGGACAGATGAGTTCTAAATTTCTTTTCTTTTCTTTTCTAGATCTGTAAGTATTTAATTCCAGAATTTCCATTATTATTATCAATGAACCTACATTGGTTTTCTTACACTATCATTATGAAATATCAGAGTAAGTGACTAAACAATGGAAATGTATTTTCTTAGAGTTTTGGATCCCATTTGCCCAAGAATGAAGGTATTAGAAGATAGGTTATCTTTAGTCTTCTTCTCTCTTTGGCAGAGTGATCAATATCTTTACATGGCCTTTCTTTTTCTATACCTATTTACACTTGGATTCCTCTTCCTCTTCTTCTAAGGTCATTAGTCCTATAGAATATGGCCCCATCCTTTGATTTCATTTACACTTAATTAGCTCTTTACAGGCCTTATTTCCTTATGTAATTACCATAGCATTAGCTATCAAAGGTTGGCACCAATGAAGTGTATGTCCTGGGAGTGAGTTAGAGTAGACATTTTCATAAGTGTTTTGTTATCTTACATATAACATATTATATTTATATTCCTTTTCTGTTTTCCCTTTGGCAATGCATGTAGTCACTTTCTTGTGTAAATCAAACAGCCCAAAGTTTCTTCCACATCTGTGGGGTGGGTGCAGTGGGGTTCAGTATTTCTGCATCTCTTCATTTTTCTTTAACTGTCGTGGGAGAATGGGGGCTGAGAAGAAAAGGCCAAGAGTTAACTGTAGTTTTCAGATATGTATTTATTACCGCTCCCCCAGAGCTACATTTAGTAACCACCACTGCTGAGTAACTCCCAAAGCAACAACCATTCTACACCCCACCCCCAGCTCCCCTCATTCCAGCAGGAGCTCAAGAAGAGAAGCCATCCAGAACATGAGAAAAACTGCTGCATGTTCTTCCTCTTAAAATTTTAGTGTGATTCTACGTCCTTTCATTTATTTAGACATGAATGGAGGCTGTATGGTAGTGTGTAACAGACCTACCAAGAACATACAGCATCACCCAACACACTCTGTCCCTTTGTCCTTTGTCCTTGGAGATACTGTCCTTCTTTCTCTTCATCCTCTGTGCACAAACAAGTTATATTTCTGAGGAAAATAAATTAATTACTCCTGCACTGCCCTCCCTGAAATAAGAAGGCTTGCACTCTGCCTGATTTGAGCTATAATGCCAAGGACTCCTCCCTTGTGAATTTGTTTTTGAATTCCTAGAAAATCCATGAAGAATTCTTTTCGCACTGGCATCCATTTGCTTGAAATTAATAAGCAAGTGGTTGATCAAGCCAGAGATAAGAGAGGTGATGGGGAGAGAGTAAACAGTGGGTACAAGCATCCTGGAAGGTTGTCATTCTCAAACTGGCTTACCCTTTAGTCTCAGTTTCTATTACAAAACTTTGAAAAACCCTGAGATTATAGAATAAATGTTCTATGGTTAAATGAGCTTCCTAATGTCTGGCACTGAGTGCTGGATCCAAGGATGAAAATCCAGATGATTTTATTTTTAAAGTGGGATGAGAATGTGTCTTCTGACCACAGCCTAATAAATGAATGGAAATCCTACATACTCCACTTCTTTATTAATTCAAAAATCACCTTTAAGCAGGTAAAATATGATTTTCATCTTTGTACTTTTCTAAAGCCTTGGATGTCTCTAGTCCTCAGCCTAACATTCTGTTCCTTCTGTATCCTTTTCTCTTGTGCTGAAAGTGAAGTTTCATGTTCGTCCTTGTTACAGATGGTGTGAATCATATCAAAGTCCTCTTCTGGAATATTGTTTCTAGCATGTTCACTTTCAGAGGATCAAAACCCAAATAGTGTCAGATGTATTTCCCTGGCATTCTGTTCCCAAGTTGGGCAGTGCATTTTGCAATTATAATTGATTTTGTCAGGATCATGGGTTTGGGAATGAATACCTGAAATCTCAGGAAACGAGCAACTTCTCTGTTCATCAAATAGTAACAAGAATGGGATAAATGTTCTGAGGTCTCACTCTGACTTACCAAAGGAAACAAGGAACTTCTGGGATATACACTGCCTTGTCTTCATTTGTAACAGAAACACCAGAGTAAACCTGCTTATTTATAACTCCTAAGACTTCAATAATTATATGAACAGCTGTACATGCTCTGAATATGGAATGCATTCTTGTATATCCATAGTTTAATAGAGTCCCAATGCTGCAGTCTTTATTTTCAGAAAATGAAGATAGACCTGCTAGAATCTCAAAAAAAATGAAAATTCCTCAAGGATCCATACAATAAACATCAATATTTAGTGCAGATGTTTTGGACTTCATTAAATTTTAGTATACATGATTGGAAGTTATCTCAGTTGAGACCTTACTTTTTAAGTATCATACAAGATAGAACAAGAGATCTATAGACTACCTAATATTCCATCATTTGTATACTGCTTGTATTTCAGGACAAAGGAAGCATTTATACATGCACATTAGGTAACCTGCAAGGAGCATAGTTGCAGTGAAATGAAAGTGAAGAATGAGAGAGAATCCTGTTCGTTAGGAACATTATCCATGATCTAAGGACCTTTCAGTAGGTGTACCTCCTAAAGGTTCCACTGCTCTTCAGTACACAACAGTGGGACCAACCCTGTGATACGTAAAGTTTAGGGGAACAGCATACCCTTCTCTCTTGTGTAAACAGAATTATATGATCATGGGTTTTTTGTTTGTTTGTTTTTGTTTTTTTTTTAAAGTCAACTCAACAACCTATTACTATTCCTGGCAAGCATTAAACAAAAGAAAAAGATATGGTAATGTGTTCTTCTTCCACCTAGTCAATGCTGAGTCACATCCAGGAAAATTCCATTCCAGGAAATGGGCAAAGAAGTGAGAAGTAAGCATCAGCCCTGAAGCAGTGACCTTCTCATTGCTGGGACCAAATACCCCACCAGATGCAGCTTATGGGAGGAATGAGTCTATTTTGGCTTACAGTTTTGAGAGGAAGCTACATCATGGTGGAAAAAGCAGGGCTTGAGCAGGAAGCTGGCTCATACCAGCAGTAAGGAGAGAGCAGAGAGAGCCAGCTAACTGTCAACACCCAGTGGGCTGGACTGAAAAACCTCAAGGCCCACCCTCAGTATATGCCTCCTCCAGTACAGCTCCCAATTCCAAAGGTTTCACTAGCTGGGGATCAAGTAGGTGGCTTAATCACAAACACAGAGGCTCTGGAGGATGTTTTACATTCAAACCACCACAGTCTCTAAAAAGCATGGTTTGTGATTTCTATATATGAACTGTACATAGGACTCAGCAACAAAGTAGTAATCTAGACCAGAGACTGAGTAGAGAAGTGACTTCAGTTCAAATCCTGTCTCTGCCATCTGTTTGCAAAGTAAATAAGGACAGGTCACAGTCCTCTTTCCTGAGTGTAAATTGGGGACAGTAATAATACCTAGCTTACAAACATTAAGCCAATGCCAATGTATTCATTTGTTGATTTCTTTAGAGATGGTGGGGTCTCACCATTAGCCCAGGCTAGGTAAACTTTTGAGCATTCTGCCTCAGTCGCCTAAGTGCTGGGATTGCAAATATGTACCTCCATGCCCAAGTATTTTTCTCGTTTTAATTTAAGCCATCTCAAATTTGATGTGGTTAGTGTTGATTATTGGAGTAAGCAGAGACCTAATGCTCATGCAGTTTTATCCCCATTGTAACAGTTCCTTTGCTTCCCATGGCCTCTTGTGTACAATTCTATTTCCCTGGGACCCTTTCCCTTTTGCTTAAACTTATTCCTGTGGTTCTGTCAGAGATAGTCCCTATGCTAAATATTCTCAGATTTATTTGAAATGTTATAGATTTCTCTCCACACTTAAAATATTTTCTTTGATATGTAAATTTAGATTGAAAGTTTCAACACATTCTACTGCATTCCTTGTTTTCTAGGCTTCACTGAAGAGTGATGTATTCAAGGTTTTACATTAAAGTTTTGGTATTTTTCCATTTAACTACTATGAATCAAGGTATTGTGATTTTTATCCCTGCTTAGAATCTTGTAATTGAAGAAATCTTATTATTTGAATGTGAAAAAAATTCTCAGCATTTTTCAATATTTCTCCCTGACTTCTGTTTCTCTTCTACCTAGAATTCATCTTACTAGATATATGTAGGAATTCTTTGATTTTTCATGACTTGTAATCTTTTTTTACTTTTCTGTAATCTTTTTCTCTTTGTAGTATATTTTTGAGAAATTTCTTGAAGTTCTTTCTTCCAGCTCATTAAATCTCTCTTCAGCTATAACTATGTAATCTAACCACTGTACCTTTGTAAAATTTGGTTAACTGCTAGATTTTCAAGAGTTTGCTTCTTTTTGAACTTCCCTTTACTACATATTTAACTCTCACTCTTAATAATAATTTCTGTATTTCCTTCAAACACATTAATTTTGCCAATTTCCTTTGTATTGTTCTACTGTGTAACATGGGGTTTCTTATTCTCCCATGTTACAATAGATTCCTTCTTTCATGGGAGGTTATCTTCTTACTGCATTACTTATATGTTACTGTATTTTTCTTATATGTGTACTTTCTATTTTAAGTATGCTACCATAACAGTCATGAAGGCTACTCTGCATAAGAATATTAAAGAAGAATATTTGAGACTGTTCTGACATTGAGCTGCTCAAATCACTGTCTCTGCACATCGGATTCTATGATTTATATGTCTCCTAATATATGATACATAACTGCTTGTCTGTACCAACGGCTGAGGGTGGCCTCATATTGGTTAGAAACTAGCAAAGCAGCTCTGCATTCTTTCCTGGAGTTTCCAGGCAATAGGCCTTGGTTTAAAGGGACTCGATTTTATTCATGCTTAGTCCACCAGGATTTCCTGCTAAAGGACAATAGCAATGTCCATCATTCTTTCCATAGCAATGAACTCTTCACCAGAGGGGGAAAAAATTCCCTCTTAGATCACAGGAACAGCAGTTCTGTAGGTGTTTAAAGGAGAAAAAAAATGTTTGCTATTTAAAATAGAAACATAAAATTGTTAATATGTCTAGAGATAGCTTGTGTTGCTTTGCAATAATGAAAACTAAATTCAACTGTAGGAAAAATGCTTGGATTTGGTTTCCTTTATGCACATCAAAGATTTCTAACCTCAGTTATGTGTATGCTGGTCTAATAAATAGGGAAATATTAGCATCTTTGCAGTATCCAGGAATTAGGTTTGAGCTTTAACAGAAAGCCAAAAGATAACATTTAGGTAAATACAGAAGTAGAGAGTAAAAGTAAATTTCAATAGGAAAGTCTTATAATCTTTCATTTGAAAGGGTAGTTAGATGTTATACACTGTATCCTTTCATTTCAGGGTCTTTTAACAGGCATCTACTACTTGAATGTTTCCAGTGATAGCTTAATTCCTTGTAAGAGCATCTTTCTGATTTCACAACAGCTCCAAATATTAGAAAATTCTTTCTTATAGAGATATTTCTATAGTTTGGTGTTTTCTCCTGCCACCCCTAGATATAGATGAACAATTCTCTCTAACACTAATTAAATGTATCCAAAACACTTAACTAGAAATATCCAATGAATGTTTCCTAATGGAGTTGGATATAAAGAATATTACTACCTTATATTCATCTTACCTTTGAGAATAAAGGTTTTCAGAGACTAAGAAGCAACCTTCCCAAGATCACACAGGTAGCAAATAGAGGAAAGAATGGGGATTTGAACTTACACTGTCTGACCCTAGAACTTGAGCTGCCTGGCTCTCTGGTCAACCTTGGTTTAATACATAATGTCTCAATGAATCATGTAAGGTACCCAAATATATACTAGCTGGTAATAGTAGAATGTGACAAGTATTAACAGAATAGCATTGTGGGAAGAGAAAATAGAACAACTAATTCTGTTTGTCCAGATTGAAAGTGGCAGATTTGGAGACATAGATATCATTGATGCTAAAATATTATCTTAACGTTGTTTCATCTATTTCAAGAACACTCTGTTCTTCCTATCTCCGATATGAACTCACCATCAGCTTGGAGAAATGTTAAATCCAGCATGGCAGGAGGATCACCATGACTTTGAGGTCACCCTGAGACTACATAGTGAAAGTGAATTCTAGGTCAGTCTGGGCTAGACCAAGACCCTATAGCTTAAAAAATGAACAAAAGAAATGCCCTTATTTCACTTCTTGCTAGAATTTCCAAAGTTACTTAGGTAGTACTTTTTATGTTTTGTTTGGAAAACATCCATCCCATTCTCTTTTAAAGTTTTTCTCTTAAGTGGATTTAAGACTACATACTATTAAGGGGAAAGTGATAGTTTAGTATCACTCTCTGCTCCTCTACCTTAGAGTATGTTCTCTTCATAGAATAAGGATAATAATTAATATTATCTGCAGAAAACTCTGTGTGTGTGTACATGAGAGAGAGAGAGTGTGTGTGTGTGTGTGAGAGAGAGAGATGTGTGTGTATGTGTGTGTGTGTTGCAGTCAGCTTTCTTGTTGGTGGCAGAAAGAACCCCACCAAAAGCAGCTTGGGAAGGAAAAGGTTTATTTTGGCTTACACACTTGAGCGGAAGATCCATGATGGTAGGGGGAAATGATACTGTATCATGCCATCATGAGGCAGACAACAGCAATAAGACAATGTGCCAAACACTGGCAAGAGGAAGCAGCTATAACACCCATAAGCTCACCCCAACAAAGTTCCAATTCCAAAATTGCCACCAGGTGGAGATTAAGCATTCAGAATATAAGTTTATGGGGGATGCCTGAATCAAACCACCACATTCTGCCCTTGGCCCCACAAACTGATAGCCATACATGATTTAAAATGCAATGGCCCCAGTTCAACTTTAAAAGTCTTCATAATTTTTAGCAATTTCATTGCTGTTGAAACATACACATAGTTCAATGATTTTTAACTGAGCCATAATACCAAAACACAAAAACAAAAAAACAAAAAACAAAACAAAACAAACAAACAAAATCCAAACCCATAATGGCAAAGAATAAACATTCACACTGCAAAAGATGGCATTGGGCATAACAAAGATTAAACCAATGCAAGTTTTAAAACAAGGCAAACATCAAATGTTATGACTCAAAGCCCAATAAATCTCACCAGTGTAAGTCTCCAAGTCCTAACCAGTGATGAGTCTCTGAAGTTCTACTTCCACCCCACCAGCCAGGCTACTCACAACCCTGGAAAACTCCATCCAGTGCTGCCAGCGCTGCATGACAGCCATCCTATAGTCCTGGCATCTCCATTTTGTTACCACTGTGATGCCTGGTTCATCCTCATAGCTCCATTGGGGCTACATCCATATAATCCAACAAGTCTGCTTCGCACTGCCCATGGCCATTTCCAAAAAACAAAACCATGTTGCACACATCCAATGACCCTCTCTTTCTAGCATTTTTACACTCCATAGTACCAGGTAGGCTACCAATTTGTTAATCCAGGGAGGAATCAAGCTGACTTTGAAGAGCAGGACTCTCCCTCAGCATTTAGACCCTTTACTTTGAAAAGAGTCCTCATTCTTCCCATTTTCCCAATGCAGATCAGCTGGTCCAATCTCAATGGTTGTAATCTCTCCAACAAATGCAGCTGAATGGACAGCCATTTGGGCCCAAAGATTTTCTTTATTTCTGTATTATATCCATTTGTTCTCACTAGTCCACATTCCCCCTGTACATCAGTTCTAAGAGGCCAAAGCCACAGAATCAGAGTTCTAGCAGTAAGAACTCCACTCCTTGGTACTAGTTTAACTGCTGTAGGCAGTTTCTCATTGCTGTGACAAAAAACCTGACAAAAGGCAGTTGGTGGGAGGAATGGGTTTATTTTGGCTTACACACTCAAGGGGAAACTCTATGATGGCAAGGAAAATGATGACATGAACAGAGGCTTGGCATCAACCTCCTGGCCAACATCAGGTGGACAATAGCAGCAGGAAAGTGTGCCCAACACTCACAAGGGAAAGGTGACTCTAATACCCATAAGCCTGCCCTCAATAACATATCTCCAATAAGATTCCAATTCCTAAATTGCCATCAGCTGGGGATAAAGCATTCAGAGCACAGGCTTATGGGGGACACCTAACACTCAATCCATCATAGTGTGTGTATATGTGTGTGCGCGCGTATGTGTGTGTGTTATGCATACTCACCTGGATGTGCCTATGCACATATGTATACATTCATATGGAGGCTAGAGAACAGCCTTGAGTACCATCTTCAGGAATGCTATCTGTCTACTTTGAGATAGTGTCTCTCACTAGACTTAATTTTACTACTTAGGCTAGACTGACTGGCAGTGAGTTTTCAGGATCCATCTGACTTTACCTTCCTAGAAATGGGACAATAGCTCTATACCATCATACCTGGATTTTTAGGTGGGATTAGGCATCAAACTCTGACCCCTATGTTTGTGAGGTTTATTGACTGAAATAACTTTCCAGACCTACAGTGATCTCTTGCAAGGAATATTGTGAAGAAAAAGGACCATAACAAATAAAATTATTATTTTAGTAGTGATTATTATTCATCCTTACAGTGTGCCATCTCTGTTAATACATACTTGACATGTATTATTTAAATCTATTGGGTAGATAATGTATTTCCATTTTGCACTGGGCAGGCTAAGAAACAAAGAGGCCTATAACCTTATCGGCATTTCACAGCAGCTAACAAACAGACTCAGGAAGGTAGACCCTGGAGCTGCAGAGCCAAAGATCTATATCTCTATGAACTCTCACAGCTCTCTCTCTCTCTCTCTCTCTCTCTCTCTCTCTCTCTCTCTCTCTCTCTCTCTCTCTCTCTCTCTCTCTCTCTCCTCTCTCTCTCTGTCTCTCTCTCTCTCTGATTCTTTGATTAGGTAACTTATGTTATACAAAAATATGTATTATTGCAATTCATTGTATTTGATTCTTCAAAACAGGATAGAGATTTCTGCTGTACTTAGTACTGATAATTTTGATTTCTGCTATCTGGTATGAACAGTGCACACTAGCAGGTGTAGATTCTCCCTGTGAGGAACTAAATGAGCCCTGGCTTTGAGTAAAAATAAAAGCAAAAAAAAAAAGTTGCTGGGAATGGTGATGTATGCCTATAATCCCAGTGCTTGGGAGAGGCAGGTGGATCTCTGGAGCTTGCTGGCCAGTCTTGCCTAATTTTTAAGCTCTGGTCCAATAAAAAAGTCTACCTCAAAAAGAGGCAGACACCATTACTGATCGTTACACTTGAGGGTGTCTTCTGGCCTTCATATGCACATGCACGTGTGTGTACATGCAAACATATGCACATTCATACATATGTATGTACATGAACACACATATGCAAATAAAAAGAAAAAATGGTCCTCTACCACAATAATTTCCCATGCATTTCAAAGGTTATTGGGTAAGGAACTTTTCACATCCTACCTGTGTAAAAGATTGTGACAATGTGTAAGAATTTGAAGGCATTAAATATCTCACACTCACTAATGAAACTCAAGACCTGGAAAATATGGAGAGACTTCTCAACATTTAAACTCCTGATATCCCTGGAACAGCCACAAGGAGGACAAGGGAATAATTTTGTTTATAAGAAAGATAAGCTAAAGAAACAGACAATATAGGTCTTTTCTGAGCTACAAATTTATACAAGGATGCCATTGTCCTATTTAAATTTTAAAGTAAAAACATGTAGGAATGATATTTAAAAGAATGAAGCTTCGTTTTTCATACGCCCAAATGGAAAATATACTTAAAATCTGCTTTTTGGCAGAATAGCTTTCTTAAATAAATGAGCAGGAAAATGAATTATGTGGCTATAAATAAATCTACTGACATATAATAAAGCAAAGTTGGACTGCTTTACGGTGTCACTGGAACCCTTGGATATATTTATAGCTATGGTAACAGTCACCTGTATTTTTTGCAGGACTTTTATTTCATTTCATATTATAAGAGTTTAGTTGTTTTTCTCTCTCTCTCTTTCTTTCTCTCTCTCTCTCTTTCTTTCTCTCTCTGTGTGTGTGTGTGTGTGTGTGTGTGTTTTGTTGTTCTCTTGCCAAACTGCCTCTTACAGCATTAGGTAGAGACAGAAAGTAAGGTTTAATTTTCTTTATTTTTGGGAAAAAAATGGTTCCTCCCCTAAAAGCTCTTGTCTCACACAGAACAGACACTGGGTTTGCTTTCCAGTCTTTCTAGGTTTGTGCAGTCACATTAGATGTGTCTGCAGTGCTGAACCTGACAGGTCTCTCCTGCTGGCACTGAAGTGGCCCGTCAGAGCCCATCCAAATGAGAAGAGGCATGTGCTGAGATAAAATGCATTGTGAGAGTGGATGGACAGAGCAACTTCGCATCAGGTTCCTGACGCCTGACACACTGAAGTACAATCATGAGGCATATTTTAGAAGCCAAGAAATTTCCTTGGGCTCCTTTTTTTTTTTTTTTTTTTTTTAGCCAAGGTACTGAACAAAACAAGCCTAAAATTAAGGGTAAAGATTCTGTAACCTTTCTCTGGGATAGTCTCCTAGGGAGCAAAAAGGAGGCAGATCAGAAAAGTAACCAAACAACCTGTGAAGCCCAATTGTGTGCGATGTAGCAGAGAAGGCCAAATACAGCCATGATGATCCAGCTCTAATAAGAGTTTGAAAAACTGTGTTCCTTTCAGAAATGTAATGTTCTCAAGAGCAGGATTTGGATTTCATACAGGGTTATTCAACCAGGGCCCAACTGGGTTCTTCCTGCAAAATTATTCATAATTTTCAGCTTTAAGTCTGCACAGCTTTAAACATTTTGAAAACCATTTATCTTCTTTTCTGTCTTAAAAGTGAACTCATTTTTTGTCCTGTCGCTACACACTTGATCCCCAAGTGTTATCACTGAAGGGACACACTAGAAAATAGAATGCAAAAGGAATGAGGGGAGGTTTGGCTGGGTAATGACTAGTCTTCAATCGGAATACTAGCTGTAGGCAGTGTTAAGGTACAGCAGAAGATAAAATTCTCAAAAATATATGTAATGTGCTGGCTTAATATAAACTTTAATAGAGCTGAAAAGAATGGGAGTTAGGAAAGAAATATAAATGGGAATTGTTGACTACAGGGAGGGATGGGGAAATATGAAAAAAAATAACAATTATTATATTGGAGACAGTTATGTAGTTTATCATGATGATGGTGGGCTAGCTCTTAAGGTGGAATAAGCAATATACCCCAGCCTTTTTATTCGTTGTCTGATTAGCCTTTTCATCACTCAGCTATGTGAACACACAAAGTCTGTCTCACTGGAATCCACGACTACTTTTGACATTTTGCAAAAAAGTAAGTAAATACATTATAAGTATGACAAGTGAAATGAATAGTTCCAGCTGTGACCCACACAGCAGCACTTACAGAGTTTTGTACTGCTTCAGGACTGATTTTCATGTTATTGGCTAGCAAAGAATTAATTGGAATGCCCACCTAAGCCTCCCAAACTTTCTTGTGATGAAGGCAAAATAGTCTTAACACTCAGTGTCCCTTTCATAAAAGAAGGAAATATTAAGTGGAGAGGTGGTTTGCATATCAACTCTGGGACATCAATGTCTCTAAAGCCATAAACATGGATCCATGAGACTAATAGTATGTTACCATGTGATGGGAAGCTTGTGATTACAAAATCAGGGATTCCTCATTGGAGTCATTCACTCAGCAAACGTTCACTGAATTTCTGTTGTGTGCTACCCATATGCAAAACATGGTGGATTCATAGGAGAGGAAAGGCTTGGCCATCAGGCCTCTTACCATCTTTTTTTTTTTTAAAGGACATATACCATGAATGAATACACAGATAAAGCAATTTTGGAAATTAGAAAGTGCTATGAAGAAAAAAAATACCCCTAATAATGGACAGAATACCCTTGAGGAAAAAAAAAAAAGAATACCCTTGAGGGATGACTATGGATAATTTTAGATTAGAGTCAGAAAAGGCCTCTGCGGAGGTAACTGGTCACATGAAAATCTTGAGGAAAACCTTTCCAGGAGAGATGGATCAGCAAAGCTCTAATGACCAAAAATTGGAAAGAATTCAGGTCACAGAGCTGAAAGAAGGTCTGGGGAGTAAAGGGAAGGAAGTCAGGGCATCAGGCTGGATGATTAGGCAGAAGCCAGGTCATCTACCTCCCCATAAAGCTGTGCAATAAAGTTAGAGCAAGTTCAAGGTGCAGTGTTAATCCCTCCATGGACTAAATCAAAAAGCACCATAGATGACTAGGAATTATCATATACCTTAAGGGACAATATTGAAGATTACTAGTTCCCGACTTTAGCATCACTTTAAACTCTAACCATGTATTTAACCTTCTTTGGGCTTTAGTTTATTTTTATAGTGAACAAAGAGGTCTACCACTATTTGCCAGGCACTAGCCAAAGGCTGTGCATATTGTCTCCATTAATTCCCCAAGCTGCCCAAGGTAGGGGGCATCATTCTCCCATGGCAGAGGAGGAACCCAAGGTTCAATCATCTCTATCTCTTCAATCATGTCTCTCTTCCCTGTAGTGTTCCCAAGGCCACATTGCTGGCTAAGGCTTTTCATGTCTCCACCAAAGGCATGAAAGACCTCATCAGTGGGCCACTTTCTGGGTGGCTGTGGTCCTGGGTGACCCTGGAGCTGAGAGCCTGGACAGTTACAATGACTGCACTTCTTGCCATGGGCAGAATGGATCTTTAGGAATACCAACTTCAGCACCAGAATCTCACCTGTGTTGATATTTCAGCCTTGAAGACAAATTACGTGATGGACTGCTTGTGGGTCTATTTTTACTTCCTTAACATCTCCTTGGAGTGTCCCAGAGATGAAGGGTACTATCTTAATCCATGCTTGGTCTTCATCCACACTGGGGAGCTTGCAATGAGAGCAGGGTTGTACAACAGGTGTTAGACACACCTTTGTTTTGTTGTTTTTTATTAAGCCACATTAATGCAGTATATAAAATATGATGTAACCAGCAAGTATTATTCTCTACTCCTCCACCCCTACTTCCCTCAAAACCAAGGTGAGTGTGCCAAACAGTCAATGCTACCAAGATCCAGGTAGAAAGAGACCAGGTCTGCAAGGTCTACCCGTTTGGGTGTGCATCTCCCACTCAGCAGGTGTAGTCTAGAGGTTGACAGCCTGGTCCACAGTGTCACTGTTTCCTGGCAGAGTCTTGGGCCAGCCCCTCCGAAGTCACAGATGGTCATGAAAGGAGCTGTCACTGTCGCTGTGTCCTGGGGGTTCAGTTAAGAGGTAAGACTAGGCAGATGGGACAGCACCAGGACAGGCCAGCCTCCTCTCTCCCTTACTCAGACAGAACAGCCAGCCAGGCGGGGTTACCTCTGGTCCTGATTAAAAGCATCCTGTCCATTGATGTGGACGCCACCTGCAATCTCAAGGCTGCAGCCATGGAATCCTTCCTCTGGCAGAGGAGTCCCCGGGCCACCCAACCACCAGCCCTTTCCAGAGCCCTGACTCAGAATTCCTCTCTTTGCCCAGTGGGGCGAGGCGTCCTGGATCACTGGATTGGAACAGCAGAGGCACACACCAGGAGAGTGCGGGTCCCAGCCGCCACCAGCGGGGAGCAGCATCCTAGCAGCACCCTGACTTGGGGGGGATCTATCTTTATTTCCGCTTGGGGCTCCTTTTGGCCTTAGCCGAGGCCTGGATTTTTCCTTCCAGAACTGTCAGAGGCGCTTGGGAGAGGAGCGGGGAAGGCTGATGAGGAAGGCAGGCGGAGAATGTGGGTCGGGGAGCGCGATCGCGCACGCACACCCCCGGGGCGAGCGGGGCGCGGGGTACCCCTAGCGAGCCGGCGAGCGAGCGTGCGCTTGAATGGGGAGGCCCGGCCCCGCCCCCCTCCCCCGGCCAGCCAGTCCCTCGGCAGAGCGCTCGGGCCGCGCTGATTTGCTCTCCCGAGTGCGCTATTTGCATAGGACTTGCCCATTTGTGAATCGGGCTCGCCAACTCCGGGCTTCACTTCACCTGTGCCTCCCCAGGTCCGCGCGCTGCCCTGCGCCGCGCTGTGCCGCGCCGCGCGGGCTCCGGCCACCTCCTCCCCGGCTCTCCCTGATTGCGCCCACCCACCACCCTCCGCCCGGTGCCACGTTGGTCTGTCTGGGTGGCCGCTGGCTCTCTCGCTCCACGTTCTCCTTTCCCTCTGCGCCTTCCTCCGTGCTCGATCACGTCTTCTTCGGGCCGCCGCCGCCGCCGCCACCCGGACTCTGGAAGCAGGCGGCTGCTCCATGGCGCTCATCCAGGACGCGCAGGGTTAACAGCTTTGGAGATTCCCAGCGATCCCAAGGCAGAACTCCTCTTCCACCTGCAAACCCCCCTGTGCCGGGAAGCCCTGCATTGCTTCGAATGGAAGTGCAAACAAGAAAGAAATCCATAATGTTCCAACTCCTTGGATGTTGGGATGCCTTAGCTTGAAGCTACCTACTTCTTCCTCCGTTTCCACCTTCCCTGGGTGGCTGCTGGGAGTATGCTGTTAAGTCATCGGACCTTTGGTGCCTAAGAATAGGAGGACGCCTTCCAGGTCCTTCCCTGGCACGTGTGGCATGCCGGGGCTACCTAGGAGCTTTGCGATACCTGGGTGGACTGTGGTGTCCTAAATTTCACCTCCGAGAAAGAGGGCTTTGCGCCCCCCTCTCCTTCCTTTTATTTTTCTTTTTTCTTCTTGCAGTTCTTTTTTTCTTACCCTCTCAAAGGATTTGTCATTGTCTTGAAAGCCTTTATTGCTTCCCTGTCCCCCAAATCGGGCAACTCTTCTTCTTGCTATGATGGGCCCCTGGGCATCATGAACTTAATTATTCCTCACTGGCTGGAATTTAAACTGCCCATCCTTAGTGGTCCAGTGCGTTGACCATGCACCTGAGAATCCACGCGAGACGGAGCCCTCCTCGCCGGCCGGCCTGGACGCTAGGGATCTGGTCTCTCTTCTGGGGATGTATCATCAGCTCTGTGTGGAGTTCCTCTAATGTAGCCTCCTCCTCCTCTTCCTCGCCTGGATCTCACTCTCAGCACGAGCACCATTTCCACGGCAGCAAACACCATTCAGTACCTATTTCTATCTATCGCTCCCCTGTTTCCCTTCGAGGAGGGCACGGTGGGTCTCTTTATCCTCAATTTTAATGGGGCATAGCCATTCCCTAACCCACTCGTCTTTCAGGTGATGGCAAGGGGGGTGGAATGCAGAAAACTGAATTGAGAATGATGGAAAACATCGCATGTGCATGAGGGGTGAAAACTGTCACTTTCTCCTGAACACTGGTGCTTTTCTGCCCTTGGTCCCTTCACTTTTCTTTAAAGGTTCTCCTCTCTTCAGTTCCCTCATCTTAAGTCACACAAACCCCACAGCCTCCTCCCTGCCACCTTTCACTCCCCAGGCTCTTGATGGCAGGCAAGTCATCATCAGACAAGTCCAGATGCCTCACGTTGTGAAATCATTCATTCACCTTGCTTTCACCCGTCCTTTCTCTGGTTTTATTGGGAGCTGGTTGTGAAGAAACAGCAAAGAGCTGATCCTCTGGGCTTCAGCCTGAAGTTGATTGACCTGCTGTAAAGTTATGTGTCTGGGGAAAGGTCAGGGTGGAAATCATAACTAATACCCAGTGGTCATTACTGTTCATTTGGGCAGCTTTATGTTCCCCACATGTCTAGTGGAAAGAGTAGCTATCTCTATATCTGTAATCTAATAATTCTAACTATTGGAGAGGGTGCAATATGTAAGATAAGAATAAATCCATTTGTAATTTACCCAAGTGTAAATTACAGTAACTTTGAATCCACCATTTCTGCAAATTATCTTTCATTTAAAAACAGTATACATGTGCTCATGGGTTCATACAACTCAGGTGTGATATATTTTGCTTCACACTACCCTCCTTGTGTAGCTATTGAAGGAAGAGACCTTCCTTACAGCTCTTAAAATACGTATTCTGTTCTCAGCAGGCTGCCTCTTTCTTAGTCTTTAACTAAGGTAGGAGCTGGCTGTAGTAAACTGTCCAAAGCAGTGTTTACTATGTACTTCATGCTAATGGTGAGGGGAATGGGAAGGCAGACAGAGAACTGCAGGAGCAGCCCTCCAGCCAGCTGTTCTGTGAACCACAAGAGGAGCCCTGCTTTGGCTTGTGTTCTGAAGACCTGTAAGATACAGACCCCTTTGGGGAAAGTGCATTCTTTCCATTGCCTCCTAGCTGGGGGCTTCTTCTGTAAGCTGTCTGGCGTGTTAAGTGAAAGCACATTGAGAAAAATGCCAGCACCCGCTGGCTCTTTCTGGCTCCCTTCAAATCGCATGTGATGGAATTGTCACTCAGCTCAGAGCTTGTAAGGTCGGTAGGAAGGGCTTGTAGGAAGGAGAGAATGCTTGAATGCTTAATCTGGACCAGGCTGCTGTTCTCTTTATGATTTCTGTTGGGCTGGTGTAGACTCTTTCTGAAACAGAAAAAAATGGAACACACCACACACACACAAAAAAAAAAAACTAGAAAAGACAAACACACACACACACACACACACACACACACACACACACACACACACACACACAAACCCATTTCAGTGAAATGGAAACTTAGCTCTTGAGGAGGAGACAGATTTGGGGTGGGGGTGGGAAGAATAAAGGGAAGTGGGAGATGGACATGGAGGGAATCAGGCAGGCTATTACTAATAGCCAAATTAACTACGGAAATGCTCAGTGATAATTAGCTAAATTTTGCTAATTAGTGTAAATGATCAGCAGGGAGATGAAGACTGTGCATTACTTCGAGGTGGCGAGGGTCTTGCTTTTTTGCTTGTTTGTTTAGGATGTTAGTTCAAAGTAGCTACAAGTAAGTGATGAAATTAGCAGAACATTATACTTCCCAATCTCTCCCTCTCTCTCTCTTTTCTCCCTCTCTCCCTTCCCTCCTTCAAAGCATCATTTCCTCCCTCTCTACTAACGTGTTGAGCCTTACACAGGTTAAACCTTCTTTTCCATCCAATTTCTTGGAAGACTGATGGTTCCACTTTTTAACAGTTTCTCATTCAAGTTTTCTCATTCTCCAACAACTGGTAAGATTTAATATGATGGGAAGGGGGGCTTCTAGTGAGCAAAGGGTTGGAGACCTCAGGACGAAAGCCCTAGGATCCAGCAGAGCTGTGCAATTTACTAAACCCTGGAGTCTGACTTGGTTAAGACAAGACAGCTCATGAGTTCACCTCTTCTAAAGTGAATGTATGCATGTATGTTAAGTAGGCTCCCTGCATTCTTCATGGTTTTGAACTTGAACTCAGGGAAAACAGCAGTGACCATAAAGCCCCAACCTCTGTCTCTTCCTGCATCCCAGCTGTGACCTCTCTCATTTCCTACCCAAAAGACCAGGAGACTCCACAGAGCTTTCTAGTTCAACCTACCTGTCCTTGCTGGAAGTACTCTGGTTTTCCCCTAGTCCAAGAGGAAAAACCAATTAATAGCAATAGTTTTTGAGAGGTATAGGTAGCATTTGTAGGAGGCATGGCACCTTGAAGCTGAAGGTTGTTACTTATGGTTTCCTGACAGTCCCATTCAGAAGCCAAAGACAGCCTGCTCTCACAGCCTTCCATTCTGGCCTCAAGCTAGAACTGGAACCTTGAGTCCAGGCATCTAAATTGAACTCAAGGGTGATGTATTAACTACACGTGCTCACCCACCTCATTTTCTAAGAAGCCAAAAGTCCTTCTTACTGCTGTTGCTCCCTTGTGGCCAAATTCTCCTCTCTACCATCCTACCCTACAATGGGATTCTGATCATGCAGGTTGGAAAATTCCCCAAACTGTTGGTAATTTTACCCATACTTTTACAGGGCTTGGTGGTGATCTTTAGACAATTGATTGTGTTATAGATTTACCTGAAGTCTGTATTGCGGGGCAGCCTGAAAGATGCTGAACTTTATGAATTGTGAGACAAGATCATAGCTGACTGATGTCCCCAAATCATCTTAGCTTATGTATGATTTCTGGGTAGAATTAGCCCTGTTCTTAAGAGGAATCTAGGGTCCTTTTCTTCCTTGTACAGTCTCTTCTCGTAGGTCCACCCCCACTTTTGTGTTTCTTCTGTTCCAGAGTCAAGGATTTGATTTACTGAACAGGTTCTGTGTGCCTAGCTTTGTGCTACTTGAGAAACATGCAGCGCTAAATAAGACAGGGAGGTGTGAGGTTGGGGATATTTTGAGAACTATGTAGATCACTGTGAAAGAAAAGAAAACCGCTTCTGTGTTTCAGAAATGCAGGGGGAGGGGAGGCATCCAGACATGAAGCCCAATCAATTACTATAAAATCTCAATGTCCTCTACAAAAAGCATGTTTGCCTTCCTCTGTTACTCAGAATATCCCTTCAGGCTGTTTTCTACCCTCCATTTTTTTACATAATTAAATATCTTTATCAGAGCGCTAGGCAGTTTAATGGTACAGAATATACAAATAGTAAATTACATTTGTCTGCTAAACCTTTAGGTTCATAAGGGGATTTTGTATACTTTTCAGTGCTCTGTTTTTCCTTCTTTCTCACCTTTAGAAACTCAAGTCTAAACCTATTTAGAAAATAATCCAAACCATGTAGTTTTTAAAAGCAGGTTTCTCTGAGGCGCCTGGGTTTTTTTGTATGTTCTTTCTATTTTATCTTGTACAATATAGCATATCTTTTGGGTTCATTAGACATTTGGGGGGACTAGGTGGAGAAAAAGGATGGCTGAAAATTTTAACTTAAAAAGGGAGAGGAGAGGAGAGGAGAGGAGAGGAGAGAGAGAGAGGAGAGAGAGAGAGAGAGAGAGAGAGAGAGAGAGAGAGAGAGAGAGAGAGAGAGAGAGAGAGAGAGAGAGAGACTGAATATAGTCCAATACAGAGCATCTTAGCTCAGTGGGGGATTTGGTCCCAGGTGTGGCAAATGAGCCCAAAGGAGTCCTAACAACAAAAAAATTCTGCCCATTCCTTTTCACAGAGACCCACCTCTACAGTTCTGCCAGCCACCAGCTTGTTCTGTTCTGATCTACTGAGCACTTTCCTCTGCTCAGCAAGCTGCTTTCTGACCACTTTCTCCTGCTTTCTTCTTGGGATTCAGAAAACTGAATAATTCACAGTGTTGGTTGACAGATAAAATGATAGGATTTATATGTCATTGGCCTTGGTGATGAATTAATTAAATTGGTTTCTCCTCTCTCCGTCCTCTGTAGTCATTGTTTCTCTTCTCTGAAATTTGCTGGTAAGTGATGATTTGGAGATTAACTTGCTCCTGAAAGATGTTAGAGAAAGAGTATTATATTCCAGTATAGTCTTCTCCCCCCACACCCAGGATTTTCAATTTGGTCTTTTTGTAGGGTGAGGTAACCTGTATGGTAGCTCTATGATGAGGGAAGGAGATAAGAAATCCTGATTCCCCCCCCTTTAGGTAAAAATTAAAACCCTCTGCCAATTGGTTGATTTATAGAATGCGCCACTAAGAACTTTATTTACTTAGCTCAGAGTTTGGATCTGTAGGAGTTAATGTATTATATTTTTCAGCTTAGTGCATGAATTATATTAAATCTCAGAAAGTCTGTTTTCTGGGACTTTTGGTGACCTGGGAAAGAGGCAAGTCTCTGAAGATACACCTTGAACTTACTCATATATTATATTTTTTTATGTCTACCATAACAAAATACCTGAGTCTGGTGGTGTGCTTAGACAACAGAAATTTATTTTGTCACACACATCTCTGAAGGCTAAACATTCATGATCAGTAGGCCAGCTAGTTTGCCTTTGATAGCGACTTGTCTCTGTGGCTTGAGGGTCATCAATGTCATACTCCCCACTCTGAGTCCATGTAGCCCTGGTCTGTCTGTGCTTCCTTGTTTTCTCTTCTTAGAGGACACCCATCAGACTAGATTAGCCAATCCGTAATTGCTTCATTTCATTCACCTCTTTGAAGGCCCTCTATCTAAACAGTTATATTATGAGGTACTAGGGATTATAGGGCTTCCACAGGGGGATTTTCAAGGGATACTGTAATGTTCCTCCTCCCCTGGAGCTAGGCATTAGGACACCTGTATGGCTGCTCAGTGAATCTCTGTTAAACTTATAATGGAAAAAAAACCAACATTAAACCTCAGTGATCATGGCAGTAATTTACAAAATCATAAGATGGTGCCTCAGGAAGAAAAATCCTATTTACATATATAAGGAAAACAAAGACAGCAGGTTGGGCTAAAACTTATGTTTGCTTTCTTCTCAGCTTATCTGCTGTGCCTGAGTGGAGACCTTGATATGCATAAGGACTAAGTGTGTCTGCTACAAGCATGTGTTCTGTGGACAGAGTCTAATGTCCACACCCTGAGGCTTTTTTCCCTACACCTGCCACTGGCCTCCTCCTTCTCCATTGACTTCTCTTGTGACATGCAGTTGGTCTTTTTCTCTCCTGACACACACACACCACCAGCTCTTTTTTACTTCTTATCCTGAAATGAAGAAAAACAGATGGACAATGTATAAGTGACCACTTTTTTTTTGGCAGCTGAACACTCAAAAGTATCGTTTTGTTATTTTTCTGTTGGATTTTTTTCATGCAACTTTATCTTCCAATATAAAACTGAGGTAGCTTGTCTATTTTATAGCAGGATGCTGATAATTCAGTGAAATGACTGAGAAAATATGTTATAAATTTCTGGTTTTAATTACAGGCATGGCATTTTCAACTCTTTTGAGAATATATTTTCTTTTTCTCTCTCTTCCTTTTTCCCCTCTCTCTCTCTCTTCTACTGCCCCGTCCTTTTCCTCCCTCCCTCCATCACTTCCACCCTCCCTCCCATGGTCAGATATTTCTTTAAGAACAATTATGGGAACGTGTGCTGATGAATATAACAAGCCAATGGTAATGGAGTTCAAATGGACAGGACCATGTTAGGTGAGGGTGGGTGTGGGAATCCATCAGACACAGAATTTAGAATTGGAAGAAATAAGTCTGAGTCTATGCTTTGTGAACCCAGGTAAACCACTTAGCTTGACTAAGACTTGCCTTCTTTATCTTTCCACAGGGAATAGTGATAGTACTACCTACCAGGCATGTGCACAGAGTGACAGATGATGAAACAGTTGTATTTTGTACATCACTGTGCATAGGCTGAGCATTTTCATGGGAAAAGTCTTCCAGACCATGCTGTCATTGGGCACAAAGAGTTTCAAGGTTGAGTCCTTACTAGCTGGTAGATTGTGGTCAAAGAGCTTTGTATCCGGGAGTTCTTACATCTCTGTCTGTAACACCACCTTTTGCCTTTGAGGAATGACTTCATTTGCATACTACCATGGGGAAATGTAGAAAAGCTTAATGATATTTTCTTGTTTTTGCACTAGAAGAAGATAAGATGAGACAGCAGTCAGCTGTGACTTGTGATAACTAGGTCCTTAGAATGAACATGCCAGGCAAATTTTTAGCCAGAAATCACCAATTACAACAAATCACCTAGAGCCCAGAGATCTTGAGAAATCAAATAAAATGAAGATGCCCACAATAAATATCCCAAGAGCAGCTGTGGAAATTCAGAATTTGTAGTGAATTTTTGCAGAATTCAAATATTCCCATGCTCATTGTGTCTTAGGAAGTAGATTTAAAAAAAAAAAACACTAGGAATAATACTTTCAGATACCTGTCTTATTATCTGGAAAAGTCAATTCCTTTACAAAATGTATTGAGAATTTTCACACACAAACATGCTGTAATTTGAACATGATCGCCTCACATTACCTTCTTGTTCTCCCTGGCACACTCCACCGAATCCCTTCTTCTTTCCAACTTGTGGCTCTTCTTCGGACTTCTGATGTCTTTTGCCATTTCTTCCATCATCCATATCAAAGTGATGACAGGCTTAATATAGGGCAGGTCTCGTGTAGGTGACGACAACAGCTGACAGCCACTAAGAGGACTTGAATGTGATGTTGATTTCATCATGTCTGGAGGAGAGTGTCCAAAGTACTCTTCTCCACCATTGACTCTTCCATTCGTTCCAACCCTCTTCCACAATTTTCTCTGGAAGGCATGGTTTAACAAATGTCTCCTTTAGCACTGATCAATGCACAGCCATTCACGATCAGGACTTTGATGAGTTTCCATTCTCCCTAGTATCCACCACCATTTGTGAAACGATGCTTCTCTGACCTTGGGTGAGTGCAGCACTAATCTCTGCACATAAACATTGTACAGGATTTTTGGGTACAATTTGATGAGCATGCCATCTTCATTTACTCAAACAATAGTAGTAGCTCTCCCGCTCCCCTGCAGGGTCTATGATCTTCTCAGCCGTAGGTTTGTGACTAGGTTTTCAGTACCAGACATGAATTCTGTTCCATAAACGTGGCCTCAGATCCAACCAGGGAGCAATCAGCTCCCCCCATAATAGTCGTGTGACTATTTTACCATTAGGTTCATCTTGCCTTGAAGGTCCGTGGTGTAGCAAGCTGGGAAGATGCACTGTTGAGAAAGATGTTGATGACAGTTGTCCCCCAGTAGCCTGCAGTTCCTGCACATGGATAGTGTTCTGCATGGCTTGTTATCTTTGTGCTTTACCTCTGAAGCTGGGGAAAACTTTCTTTTCCCAAAGAAGATATTGAATGAGCTAACCTCTTTAGTGTACCCCAGCACTAGAACTGGAGGATTCTTAGACTCCTGGCTCTTAAGGAGCCCACTGTTCATCTTAAACCTTTGTAAGTTCCTTCCACAGGTCTTCCAGTAGGCCATGGGCCTAGATTTTTTGCTTATCATGATAACTTTGCCAAAGTCACCTGCCAGGTTTTCACTTTTCCTCTTAGACACAAGGAGCAGAATGTGAAAGGTGGCCCACTGTGATGGCAGAAAGCCCGCAGTTCAACTTGACTGTAGTCATGCTGAGATGAGAAGAATGTAGCTTTTGTTTAAACACACCTTATTAATACAAGGAGGGAGTTGTGTGCTGCGTGCTTAGCTGTACAGGGCAGAGGCAGGGCGGTTACTGAGTATATAAAGAACAAGCAGTTCATTTCCACTTGGATTTTGAGAGAGACTTGCTTGAATTGTGTACTCATCCATAATGCACACCTACTGTGTGCCACACACTCTTCCAGATGCCTAAGTACATGATTTCATTGAATCTTCACAAGTCTTTCAAGTTTGCAAAGTTGCTACTCTTTTACAAACAAAAACTTTTGTGGGTCACTTGACCAATTTGATAAGATGATTACGCCAGGATGCCCAAGCCCTTTCCTAACCCATGGGCCTGTGCTCTCTCTGCTGCACTAGGCAGCCCATCATTTCAAGAAAGAGGCAGAAAGCAAAGACATGGGGCCCTTTGCTTAGGAATGGAGTGCACAGGTCGCTGAGGCATTCTGAGGAGTGCACAGGGCACATCTGACAGCATCTCTAAGTGTGCAATCCATGATCACCATGTGAATGTCTCAGCCTGCCTGAATGCATTCCAACCAGGCAGATAGCCCGAAGAGGAATGCTGGCTTACCCAAGAGGAGGCGAGCAGGAGAGGCATATGGACCCCTCATGACTGTAAGGGAGCTATGGTATTTACATGGGCAAGGGGAAGATTCAACCAAGGATGCCAGTCAGTGTCAGAAATAGTCACAGGCCTAAGGCATGTGACTCCGGGTACACTGCTTAGCTTCCCCCCCTCTATTTCAATAGAGAAAAAAGCCAATTTCTCCCTCTGTATGACTCTCATTTTGGAACTGTGTCCAGTACCTCTTTCTGTAGTGCAGGCCCCTCCTAACCACAGGAAGCTTTATAGGCATGTATTCTTCCAGCCTTGAACTGTCTTGGCCTTATGCTAAAGTGAATCTATGAGCAGCTTTCTAATAATTGCCTGCCTTTATGCTTAGAGGTGAGACTTGATGCATATTCTGAAGACTTTCCCCTTGCTGGGACCCTGGTGTGAGAAATTGGCACAACTCAGAGGCTTGTGCATCAACACATTTCCTATTTTAGTTGGGTCCCACCGACCAAAAAGCAGGAAGGAAATAGCTTTTCCCTGAACCCATCACCATTCCCCATATGGAATCCATGAGTTACTTACTGGAAAAGGATAGAAATGCCTTCAGATCTAGTCCCAACCTCTTCCTGGCTAGCTCTAGGCACTTGTATACACATGAACCTCCTGAAAGCAACAGGCCACACTGTCCTTGCCTCCCCTTCCCCCTCTCTACTGCCACCCTCACCTTCACACACATACAGAGAGAGAGAGAGAGAGAGAGAGAGAGAGAGAGAGAAACCACCATGTGTACTCTTGAGTGACTTTTCCCTAAACTGTGAATTTCAACTCTTTCAGAGGCAGCCTTTCAGAATTTGAACATAATTACATGTTTTGGGTGCAAATTGTGGTTTTTGCTTTATAAGAAACTAACAGAAATGATCCGCTTGTTCCTGTAGTTTACAGATTATATGCTTTAGACCTGGGCATATATATTTAGGCTGCTTTTCTGCATGGCACATTAAGATGAAAAGGAACTAACTCGGGGTGAGCCACCGTGGTTGCTAGGCAGTGGAACAGGTTGACAGGGCACAGCATTGAACTGAGCCAGCGTTGGTGTTTTACTTCACATCTATTCGCTTCACACTCTTGTCATCTGATGGTGTCACAGAAAGGAAAGGGGGAGTAGACTAGCAGGGTTTGGTTGTCTGCAGAGGCTTAAACAAGGAGGAGGAAATAATCCGCCCAAACGTCAGTGTGAAATGAGCTTTGTTAAAGAATCTCAAATCCCAGCACACAGAACTCATTTTCAAAGGAGCCTGCGAGAGACTTGGAGAAGTGCGTGCACAGGTATAGCTGTCACTCTGGGGGCACATAGCTTCAGACCAGGATCAGTGGTCAGCAAAGAGGAACTAACTAGCTTGGGGGAAGGGGGGGGTGAACCATGCCTCTGCAGCTCCAGATCAAAGGACATTGCTCTGGTTAGAAACTTCAAATGTGCTTCTGCAGTTCATTTACTATGCAGCCTGGAATTCCAGCTCAGGGGGAGCAAAGGCTTTGGGGCATCTTGGTAATTGATGACTAATACAGTATCTCCCATTGCTTTGAACTGGCTTTAATAAAACCTAAAATTTGGGGAAAAATAGATCACAGATAAAATCAAACCTTCTCAGATTCGTGGGGCCTATTTTAGTAGCAGAGTGGTTATTTTAAAAGACATGGAAGTGTGAAATCTCAACTATTGGGAAAAGTTAAGCTCCCAAACAACTAGAGGAGAGGGATGATCTTACAATTTAGATAACCAAGATCACATTACATTGTAGGTTTTTTTTTTTTTTTCTGTGAGCCAAGTATTATCTGCCTCTTATTATAAACCAATAATTGTGCATGATGGCAAGGATATCTGAGTGCTTCTTTACATTAATTTAAACTTCTTATATAAATCTATAAAAGAACACCTTTGCTTTCATGAGAATGACAATAATACCTAATTTATTCATTATTAGTTATTCTAATAGCATTTCTTTCTTTTAGTTCATTCAATATGCATGTTTTTTAAATGGTTTTAATTTATTCAATTCTTCTAGGAGGTAGCTACAGTTATTTTCACATTGTACAGATGCTTTCACTGAAGCAGGGACAGTTTGTGACACATGTCTATGTAAGTTAATACACTGTGGAACCAGGTTGGGTGTCCAAGGGATTTTAATTCAGACCCATGCTCTTAATATTTCAATATTTATGTACTGTTAGTGGGATGGTATCAAAAACTCTTGAAGTAGATTCCTTGGTGTACTATCTTTAAATGGCACATAATGTCTGGCATAGAATGAGAGTAAGCGCTGAGAAATGTGACCATACACATCTACTTTGTGTCAAGTGTTGAACCAAATTCTTAACTTATCCCTTTCACCCTTATCCTCCTTACCTAAAAGTAGATAATATTATTGTTGTGAATTTATAAGAAAAGAAATTGAGCTATGTAAAGATAAGTAATTCACACAGGTTCTTCAGCTTTTTAATTATTGAACTTTTATATTAGGTATCTGCAAATGTAAACTTCTGTCTGGGTACCAAGAGCAGCTGATAGGAAAATTTCCCTGTACTCACAAGCCTGCTACACTATAGTAAAGGCTTTCCCAAATCGAGGACTGATTTTCCAACACATACGTTTCCGGTATCAGATAGCAAAGAATAGTTCTGTGTTCAGGAGGAGCCAATGTCAGGGTCCCTACCTATAGCCAGATAGTTCTTTGGTGTCCTAGTTTCAATTTTAATCTACACCCTTAATATAGAATACTTTTATCAGGAGACATAGTTTCATAAAGTTCTTATAGACTTTCTCCTCTTTTTACAATTTAAACAAACTACCAAATTGTCTAGTTTTGTGTTTTTTTTTTTCTTGGCCCTGACCAGTGAGGGACTTGTAGTTAATGATCTCTAAGTGACCTGCCACCTTTATCTGTGTGGTGATGGCTTTTTAATTTGAGCTGGAGTGTGCGTGCGTGCGTGCGTGCGTGTGTGTGTGTGTGTGTGTGCCAGTGCCACATAAGGGTGATTGTGTGAGTCAGAAAAACAATAATGGAACATAAAGGCCATGACATCATCCTAATTAGCTGCTGGCCAGGAATGCACAGATCAGCCAGGAGGACCGAGCCGTTGTGGGTCATAGAGGCTGGGAAGCTTCCATATCTGCTTTTTTTTTTTGCTTCCATGTTGATGTCCTTGATCAGCCTAGTTTTGTCACACAGTCAGGTCAGCAGGTCAGTCATCTCATGAGGTGACAGCTTTTATATAAAATAGAAATGCATGGCTAGAGGCCTGACCTTACAGAGTCAGGCCCTCTCCTTGGCATGACTCTGATTTCGTGATTCTTATGTTTCCCATGTGAAAGGGTCTTTCTCTGTACATTCTCTCTCCATTCTTAAGTACCTTTCAGAACAATGGTCACCAAGAGCATTCTTTAGACAATCCTGAGCCACTGCCTCTTCGTGTCCTGCCCAATGTAACTCAATAATGCTAACCCAGAAAAAGCCTTCCAACCTGATCACTCGCTTCCTTGGACCCTGGGATCTGATGCAAGACTCATTGCACTCACAAGCTGCTTGGCATTTGTGGAGTCATCAAATGCTAACTCTGGAAGAGGTCTTTAGAGACACCTTTCCCAATCAAATTATTTTTCATGTGAAGAAACTAACAGACCAGGAGTTTGTGAATTGTTCCCAGATCACACTTCCCAGAGCAGAGGCAAGTTGACACAAACACATTTTCCAGATTGGCAGCTCAGTCTTGTGTCTGCTGCACTCAGTCCCCGAGTTCCTCCAGGTGTCACCTGCTCTGCAGAGGATGGGGAGGCTGGCATGGTCTCCAGTGTGAATTGAGCAGCCAATCAGCCCACAAGGAGCAGAGACAGCATGGGTGCTTCCATTAATTGCCAGCCCAGTGTGCGGCTCCCACTCCATCCCTGGCTTGCCTCTCCCTCCAAGGGTCCCCACTTTCTCTCTGCCCCAGCAGCACATGAGGGAAATTCAGCATGCTGCAGCTCAATCAGATCGTTTGATGAGGGCTGTTGAGCCTAATTACATGGAAGGTTTCTTCCAATGAAAGGAAAGAGAAAGGGAGAAATTAAATTGAAGTGTAAATCAGTCAAGGGCTTCCATCCCGTACTTTCTTTCTTTTTAATCAAGAGTAAAATGAGAGGAGAGTCTTAAGGATCATCACCAGACACCATTAACTACCCAAGGAGCTCTTGACTGAAGATGGGTTGTCATGCAAAGGAAAAGTGTACAATTTGTCCCCAAAAAAGAAGAATATGAAGGTCATGCAGCCTTTTAAAAGCATGGCAATAAGGAATAGGGCAGTTAGTTATACTGTAACTAGTTTAGTTTTTATTCTTGTGGAAAACTTCACATTTTCTCAAATACTCCAGATGCTTAACCAATATTTTAAATCAATTATTTGGTAAATATGTAATGTGCAATGCAGTAATTCCATTAAGTAGGAAAGGGAGATATATCTACTCCATTCACTCAGTGTTAGACATTACCCCTGAAGTGAGGATTCGCCACTTTGGCCAGCTTGCTTTTGTGGCTGGCATAGGTTGTGTCTAGTACCCAAAGATTAGTGTAATTTGTAGAATGTTTTTACAATGTTGTGACAAAATCCATTGTCTCCTTGGATTCTTACCACAGCCCTATGCAGGAGAAGGACAAGTGCTAAGGTTGTTATTTCTGCCAAATTTTTAAGCTGATGAAATCAAAAACAAAGATGCATAAATGACTTGACTAAAGTCATTCAAGTATTAAGTGACAGAGCAAAAATTGACATTTGGCTTCTGGCCACTATATCATTCTATACAGATGTTGTAGTTTCCTTTGCATCACTGTGACAAAATACCTAACCAAAAGTAGCTGATAGGATGAAAAGATTCAGTTTGTCTTACAGTCTCAAGGGGAATCTTCATGAGCAGGGAAAAGATTTTAGAAGAGAGGGTGATCACTTCCTAACACAGCAGGTGGAAAGCATAACAGAAGAGTGGTCTGTGTTTCAGCAAGGGGAAGACCATTATAACACCCCTAAACACAACACACCTCCTTCAGCAAGGCTCCATCTCCCAATCTGCCACCATCTAGGGACCAAGCACTCAAAACACATCAATGTATGGGGGAACCTCTGATATAAACCAGTACAACAACCCAGTTCTGAGAGTTCCTGAAGAAGAATAGACTTCTGTTCATCGTTGTATCTCCAGTCCAAAATAGTGACGCACAGAGTTCATTTTCCACAAACATTTACTCACTGAAAGAATAAGTGAATAATTAACAAATATGTTCCATCACATGGCTTCCATCCAACACTTTAATCTCAAAACACACTGGGCTCCTTAAAAACCCTGTTTCCTTCCTAGAATCTCTTAGGCTGATCTCTACTAACAGCTCACAACAGCTCACTCCTTAGGATCCGGTCCATACTGTTTTTTCCATATGCCATTGGCACAGTGAGTTTGCCAGTCTTGTGTGTTGTTCTCCATAGTTCTGATCACATGATCAAATTTGTTAACTATATATCATCTTCTACTGTATGCTCGATACTGTCTTGGGCAGCAAAGTCTGCACTGTGAGTGAGATTCAGGCTCTTCTCACTAGATGTTCATGTGTTCAGGTTTTGGTGATAGAATAATGTTCTCTTGTGATGCATACAACATTCTGTGGTTATAATTTCTCTATTGATTGCTTTTAAGATTACCTCTGACTTTCTTAAGGATAACAAATGATCTATTGATATTGTTTACAAAACTGGACTGAGTTGTTTTGTGTAAATTCATATGTTAAAGGTATTTATTAAAGAAAATATGTGAAGAAAGAATGGCATAAGTATTTTAATGAACCTAGTTGTGATAAACATAAGTAGAATCCATGGTGAGACTATAAAGAGAACATCACCACCTATTATTATCACTTTGAAGTGCTTTGTCACAGAAAAAGGGTATGAGAAAGGGTGGAATATATTCAGAAAAATAATCAGAAAGATAGAACAGTATCGAAAGATCAGTAATGTAGTTTTCTGAATGATGGACATTGGGGAAAATATTTTGATGAGAGCTGGCAAAGGAAGTTTGGGCTCTTTGTTGTGGAACAATGAATTATAAATATAACTAAAATAAAAAATACACATAATACTTGTAAATATAAGTATAAAACAGACATCATAGAACCTTTGACACTTACAGTTTAGGAACCAGTACTCTAAATATCTTAGAAATTTTTTTCTTTCAGTCACCCTGTAATTTTTTGTTTGACCATTATCATTTATAAGAGAGGAAAAGGGCTAAGTCTAAGAAGTTGATACTTAAATCCTATCGACTATCTGCAAAAATATAACTTTGTTTTTAACTCTCCTCCTTCACCAAAATAAATTTTTTAAAAGGAAAGAAACAACCCAAAACCTCATTTCCCACAAATTTCCACTGGCCTTCAAGTGACAACATTTGCTCTCCACAGTCCTGGCTTGACTCCTCACCTCTACACAGACCTAAGCTTTCTCCTCAGGTCTCACCCCTTCTTCAGGAAGTACTCCTTCCCTTTCCTGCTAAACTCAAATTCCCAAAATAGGAGTGCTCAAAACCTTCTGGAATTCTCTTCTTGTATATTTTATAAAATATTTTTATATATTAATTTTCAAGCAGAGAGATGTGTGTGTGTGTGTGTGTGTGTGTGTGTGTGTGTGAGAGAGAGAGAGAGAGAGAGAGAGAGAGAGAGAGAGAGAGAGAGAGAGAGAGAGAGAGAATAAGCGAGCACCAGGGCCACCACCTTGTGGGTCTGGCTTATGTGGATCCTGGGGAATTGAACCCGGGGCCTTAGGCACTGGAGGCAAGTGCCTTAACCGCTGAGTCAACTCTCCAGCCCATCTTGTATATTTTAGAGTTGCTGCTTTTTGTTTGGTTATGCTGTTGTTTGATTAATATGTCTTTACTAAGTCAAGTCTGTTGGAGTCTGTCATTGTTGCTGGATGTGGTGAATATCAATGCAAGCCTCTCAATTATGTTTCATATTCAGATACACACTGATTTTTGGGGGGATTTACGTATGTTCCATGCAATATTTGAGATATCCTAATACTTAACCTTTATATATTTTTTTTAATCTGAAACTCATATTAGGGGTATCTTGTATTTTATTTGGGAATGCTTACCAAAGACTATATTCTTTTTCTCTTATATTAACTAGGGAAACACCAGGCAGGCAATTATTCATGTTAGCTACATAAATAAAAGGAGTTTAAAAATATCCTAGCCTTGCCCTACAGGAAGAATTGGGATACAAGAGACTGAGTTTGGATAAACAAATAAGAAAATTTTCAAAATCATCTAAGTGACAAGAAAGACAGGAGGTAGCTTGGCTGGAGAGAGAGAGAGAGCCATGGACTGCAGGGGGAGCAGTTCGGAGTGGGGCCAGGTTTCCCAAAGGAGTGACTATCCTAAACCAGCACCATGAGGAGGAGGCAAAAGGACCCTGTCATAGTACCAGCCTTAAGGATCATTAAAAATGACAAAGAAAAAAAAATAAATATAACTCCTCTCCTGTAAGCAGCCATTCACGACTTTAAAAGTGCTGTTCTGCGTTCCCATATCGTGTCCCTTTGGAGGATAGGATTGTTTTTGAAAAGATAGCCATTTAATTATCGCTTCTCTTTGTAAATTCAATTACATTTCTCAGTCAATGGAGTCTCTCAGTTCAGAGATGACTGTCTTCATTTCTGTGCATTTTTAATGGGTTCCTTTTATGTAAGCTCCACATCTCTCCGTGCTGAAACCTGCACTTCTGAAGCACCCATAATTTTGCTTTATGCATAGCAAACCTCCCATGCATTTGTATTAGTAGGTAGACGCTGTATCCATCAGACTTTCTAAGCCTGGGCTATAATTGGCCGATAATGAGATGACCAGCCAGAGGCTAATTTCTATGGTATTTCTTCCTGATGCCAGAACAGGTGAAGACAGACAAATCACCAGCGACTACTTCAGATAATAAGGATGTAATTCCAGTCATTCAAGTTTGTGTTGAAAGCAAATCTTTTCTGTCCTTATTTTTCAATTAGTGCGGAGTGTAGACTAGGCCTGGAGCTAGAGCAGGCCAGGTGATTGCATATTTGTTACCAGGTGTGGGAACAGAGACACGTGATGTAGCAGTTGACATTTCCTCAGCAGCACTTGCCGGGGTCTTGACAATTTTTCTCAGTACATACTCGCTGGATATTAGCCCTCTGAGAGATCAGGTGTAATGAGTGAATGAGGAAGGGAGGCAATCAAAAGCCAGCACCGGTTAATGGGGTTATGTTACTGCTACCTTTAAAAAAAAAAAAGGTTTGTGAAAAATATCCCCATACACCTGGGGGTGGCTGAGCACTCTCTCACTACCAGGTTACCAATTTTTTTTTTAAAAAAAGGTCCAGATGGACAGAATTTTTGGCTTTCAGTTTGATCACAATTACTGAACTCTGCCATTGTAGTGCCAACATACCCACAGGCAATATGCGCCGAGGATAGCTATGTCACAGGAAAGGTTTATTCATAGACAGACAAATTTGATTTCTTATTTTTTTGAGCACCCTGATTACTATGATTGTAATATGTCCCATATGCCAAGGTTATTGTGATTAGAAATTTTTATGTCCACAACCTAAGAAAGAGTCATTTATAGTTGGTATCATGATTTTAATAAATGAATATTAAAATTGCAAGGAAGCCTTAGGGTCCTAGATCATTTCACCTTATCAATGTCTACAGACTCAGGATGTCTAGGGACCTAACTAAAGTTACTGAAATCTATTTCCTCACAAATTTATTTTGTTAAAATGACCATTAAATATGGCAGCATGAAACCAAGCTCTATCTTAGTGGATTGGGCATTCATTCGATATGCACACATTGAATGCCAGTTATATGAAAGACACTGATACATATTTCAAATGATCCCAAGGCAATAAAGTTCCTGCCTTTGAACGTTTAGCAGCCTGTCATTATCCAGAGAACCATAGTGAGGTGGGAAGCAGCAAGTTTCATAAGGATGAGCTCTTCCATGTCAAGTACTATGCTTAGTAGCTTGCATTTTTTATCTCCTCCAGTTCCCTAAACAGATTAATCTGAAGCATTTTGTCTTCAAAAGCACCGAGGTTTAAATGTTATCTCCTTAGGGTCAAGAGTTCTTAAGTGCTGGGGAAAGGATTTAGCTTGTTTCTTTATTTGTACAGTCAGCTTTTCTCAAAGTTGTTGGACAGGACCTTATGAAGTGTACTTCAGTTAGGTAGTACTGCAGTATTATCAACCCCATCAAAAATTTGTGTTTCCAAGACATGTTAGTTGTCCATGGTTAAGCAATATAAACTTGACTGGATTGGACAATTGTGATGGCTTCCCATGGGGTTCCTCATGTAGCTGGAATTAACTGAATTCTAAGATCTAAGATCTGGTGATTGGGAGATGGGTCTGTTTATTAGTGTAGCTGCCTCAGGTAGCAGGTGGACTTTTGCCCTATTTTCCACGTGACTGGCCCAGGTTTCTTTATGTGATATTCTAAGGCTGCTTTCCAAGGGAGTGATGGAACAGAAGAAGCAAGAACTCATGAGAGATTAGAAGTCATGTGGTTGCTGTTTCACTCATTCTGTGGGTCAGAAAAAGTCAATGTTGGGACAATGAGATTTTATCTGTTAGCACGGGGATTGGAAGCTTTCAAGGAGGCTTGCAGGCATGGGAGGATTTCTCTCAGGATTTCTAATCTAGCACAAAGTAATAATTGAGTTGGACCTTAACTGAAACATAAAGATTTGCAAAGTATAAGGCTTTGCCAGAGAAGGAATTGTGCAAAGCAGTGGTTCACAATAGGTGAGAATGGGGCCATACACCTGTGCTGTAATAATCTAGGAAAGTTCCACTTGTCTTTGCTCTAACAAGAAAAAAAGTTATTTCTACTTTTAGCAAGGATATATTATGACTGAAATCCACATATATGATGTCTCTAACTTTTCATAGAATTTAATTTGTCTTATAGCACATTAAACAGGCTATATGATTTTGTTACATTTCCTTACTCCAAGGAATCATAAAGCTCTTAAACCTTCCTTCTCTGCCACTTGATGTCATTGGGACTGCAAAGCCAAAGATAATTGGGCAAACTCTGGGCCATGATTGACTGTGGTCCAGTGTTTGCCTCAGCAGCTGTTTTGTTGCTAAAGATGAAAGTTTGATGGACTGCAAGATGGAGAGGAAGGAGAGGAAGAAATTTGATTTCTTCAGCAGCTGTCTTACCAGTCGTCATTAAGATGGGCTGGGAACACTGGAAGCCATTCTGAACCAGTGGCCATAAAACTAATAGCTGCACTCAACCTAGACAGCTCATATTGCCACCTGAGATCTGTCATCTGGTGTTATTGCAGAAGAAGGAGTCTCTTGTAGGGAACAGAATGGTCCTCTCGTGACAGAAGTGAAACTGAAAGAAATAGATTTTTCTATTAGCAGCAAATCAAAACTTTGCACATCATCCCTCAGAGGTGACAGCACCTGCCTCTCTAAGGGAGAGTTTGAACAATTATTCAAGCTTGCAGAAGACAATGTAGGATTAATATCAGTGTGGAAGGACAGGGGCATGCATGCCTGTGAGGTGAAAATCGATCTGGCTTCTCATTTGAGTTTTGTTCCTGTCTATGTGTGTTTGTGTAAAGTGTGCATCTATGAATCTTAAGTTGGAGCAGGGTTGTTTAAGAGAGTGTCCACTTTTGATTTGGGCACTCTTGAAGTGTGAATGGGTGAATAATGTTCACTTTCTCAGATTTCTGGCTGTGACCTTGACCTCTTTCTTTCTGGAAATGTTTGCTGAAGGAAGACCCCCCCAAAAACAATAAAATTGTTCTATCAAACATTTCCAATGCCAGCAAGCATGGGTATTTTTGTTGCATTACAACACCTCACTTTCCATGGTGGTAATAATAATGGTAACAGTCACTATTTATTGAGTCCTTGTCATGTACCAGGTGCTTCCGATACTTACAGTGTCAAAGTAACACAGGAATCCTTATGAGAGAGAGAGGGTGAGGGAGAGAGAAAAAGCATCACCTGCAGGAAATGAAGGGTCAGGGAGGTTAAGAAACTTTCTATGAACATACAATTCAAAAGTTGCAATTTGGGAGCCCAAACTCAAAAGCTCAGGTCCTCTTTTTGGGCCACCCTGTATCTGCCTTTTCAAGATGTGGAGAATATGGGCTGGAGAGATTGCTCAGTGGTTAAGGCACTTGCCTCTGGTGCCTAAGGCCCCAGTTCAATTCCCCAGGACCCATATAAAAACCAGACCCACAAGGTGGTGGCCTTGGTTCTCTCTCTCTCTCTCTCTCTCTCTCTCTCTCTCTCTCTCTCTCTCTCTCTCTCTCTTTCTCTCTCTCCTTGAAAATCAGTAAAATAAAATATAAAAAAAAGATGTGGAGAATAGGGTTTTCTTAGACATGTTAGAAAGACTTGCTCTGTTCTTGTTCTCAGTTCTTCTTTGGAATGTCTTCCCAGGTGTCTCTGGATCAAATCACCAGCTACCTGACCTAATGGTGTATAGCAGAATGAAATTAAATATCAGGAAGTGGGAGGACTTTGGGAATCAGAAGGGACCCACTGGATTATCTAGTTGTTCTAATGTAACATCTCTAACCACTGTTGCTGCACTGAGTGGAAAATGACATCAGGCTAGGTCACATCTAAAGCATTGTAGCTAAGAAGGCTGCTGTCTCTCCCTTATCATGTCTCCTCTTCAGTGCCACACAGCTCCTGTGGACTAATGTTCTGTTTCTTAGTGTCAGACCAAAGACCAGGTAAAAAAAACTATGAGCACATGAAGCCAGCATTTGGCAATCTTTTCTGGATACAGGCCACATAATATGAAAGTTTGATTTTTAGGTTGAGAATGATCTCTTCAACAGAGACCATTATACCTGTAGAGCAACCACAGATGATACATAAAGGACTGAGTGTCCCTACATCCAATATCTCTTCATTTACAACACCCACCTCCCAAGGATCTGGACTTGTCCTTCACTTCTTCCTATAGGTCTTTTGAGGTATGACAATCTCTGCACCTAGGATTTATGCTTTATCAGTAACAATACAGTAGTAAGAGGATGGCAAATCTCCTGGCAGTAGTGATACCAATATCAGCCTCATTACCTCCTTGTGCTTGCTTCTTGCTTGAGGACATACAGAGTATTTTCAGAGTGATCACCTTTTATAATCTTTTCAGCCTCTTGCATGAGATCTATATAACCAAGGGAGGCTTACCATCTGAGTAATGTCACCTCATAAAAGGAAAATAAGTTAACCTGTGCTTAACAATGGAAGCTGAAGAGATCTGTTTGTGAATAATTGTATATATTCTCAGCCTACAAGGAAACACTCCATTTGAGCTGCAAGGTCAATGTGAGAGTCTCTGAAATCTATGTTTTCCAGTTAATCTGATCACCCATAAGTACTTTGTACTTTAATCTATCCAGAAGAGGTGATAGATCTAGGAAGCTGTGGTATGAGCAGAACCCTTCACCTCTACCCATCAACTTTTGATCCTAGAATGTTAGTGAGTAGCTGTGAGAAGCAACTACAGGCACAATTTAAGATGTTTGATATTTGTCTGAGTGATCAGCAAACCCATAAATCAAGCATCTACAAGCCAGAAGTGGTATGGGGACATTAATAAAAAAACAAAAAACACAAGGGAACAAATTTTTTAAGGTCAATGTAGAAAAGAATCAAAGAAAATGTTTGATTGGTGGCAATTATAATGCCTTTTCTGATCTATTCCACTGGAAAGTCCCAAGTTACATAATTATGTTTGTTGACTGCTTCTGATTGGTTGATCTTAAGCTCTTTTCATATAGGCATTTAGAAGAAGTAGTTCAAATTAAGTTTTGCTTATGTTTGCAAAACAAGCAAGGTTAAGGTCGTGTGTAAAGTCTAACTTCCCCCATTTACTCAAGGATTCATCTCCATTTTAATTTGCTTTAACACCACTGTTAGTACTATTTAGTCAATTTTTTTTGTTTGTTTTTTTGAGGTAGGGTCTCCTTCTAGCCCTGGCTGACCTGGAATTCACTATGTTGTCTCAGGCTGGCCTCAAACTCACAGTAATCCTCCTAGCTCTGTCTCCCTCCCTCCAGAGTGTTGGAATTATAGGCATGCACAACCACACCTAACTTAATATTTACAGGTCTCTGGTTGGATCTAATGACAGAGACGTGCCACTCTGGTGGACCTGAAACCTGTATAGCTCAACAGACACAGGCATTGGGTAATTCTGTGAGACCTGGCCATATGCCCTGTAGCTGACTAGGTCTGTGGGCACCTATCTGGGATTGGTTTTATCTCTGACATTTTTTCGCCATCTAACTTTTGGCTAATTCTCAATCCTAATTTCTCAGTTGGGATCTTCATTTGTGAATTCGGGGTTATTTCTAAGTCAGCATTTGTAGTGCTTGAATAATGCCACCCATAATTATTACTATCATTGCTAATGTAATTGCTAGGGAAGGCTGACTACCAGTTTGTGCAAGCTCTCTCTTTTTCACTGTGAGGATCATATATTTCTGGAATCAAGAATTGTAGCTGCCTTTTCTTCTTGGTAGAATATTTGTTTAGTTCCTACAAATCTCATAGCAAATGTATAATTTAAAACTCAACAGACAGCTAAGAAACTTTTTTTTCCATTGGCATTTCACAGGTGGAAAAAAAAAATCTTTCAGGTTATCAGACCCTGAAACATGTTTTTGTGATAAGAAAGTTAATGTCTTTACCTTACAGAAGGGGTTGGAGCCTTAGTGATTTTTCCCCCTGAACTCAACACTCCTTTCTCAAAACATTTTTAACTTACCTCGTTTTAGCTAATAACTTTCTCTTATTTTTGTGATGTTAGATCCTTTAAAGATACAGCTGGCTATACTTAATGAAGTTGTGGTGTAGCCACAAAACTCAAGCCTTGAGGCTTCGCATCTCCTGCCCCTGTTTCCCACCAAGTGAGGGAAGCTTACATAAAAATCCTTGAAGTGGACCCCAGGTTAGCTAAGACAGAATCCTCATGAATCAGATAGGCTTAAACTGTCACTGAAACTCTGGCATCAGTGGGACACTACTCTAAATCGACGGAAAGTTCAAGAACACTATTCTGTAGAAGACAGTTGGGTGCTGGCATGAGAAAGCTCTAGTCTGTTCCTAAATATGCAGTGAGAGACCATCACTGGAATGATCATGTATTGCCCTTAGGTGCACTTCTGTTCTGGGCTTCTGAACTCTTGTAGAGGTTCTAACAGGTCAGGACACTCTTAGCTGGTACTTTTTGAAAGTTATTGGTGGACTTTATTATTTTTAAATTTAGTCTATAAGTGGAGGATTAAAAAAATGATACATCATAGCTACCCTAGAACACATTCCCTGGAAGGACAGGGCAGTCACCTGTGGTGAAGCCTCCCCCATTGGACAACTTTTCTCTTTTGGTTTCATTCCGTTGTCCTCTTCCTTCCTTCCTGGGTATCTTGCCTCACATTTTTAAATAGCACTGTCATTTTATATTTAAGAACAAAATCATTTTAAATATAGTTCTTACCTTGTTAGTTTACTATAAGAGAGCCTTGAATTTTAAAAGTAATGCTAGTTGCAATGGAAGTGTCAGATGTGTGTGTGTGTGTGTGTGTGTGTGTGTTTACACAGAGAGAGAAGCACATATATGATTTTAGTGTAAGGTTATTTGTTTGCTTGGCTGTCTTTTGAATGACTATTCATTAGTACTGTGAACTTATCCAGAAAGCAAATTTAATTTGCACCAAGCTTGGGAGGTGTTCATGCTCCCTATTGCCAGCTTTCCAAGGTCTTCGGGACTTTAGCTTTTTCCTTTCCACACATCCCCTGACACCTAGTTCATCACCAAAGATAAGCTGGAGTTGTCAGCAAGTTGCAATCTCATCAGGTTTGCAAGATAGCATCTGGTTTGACTCTTGCCAGAACCTTCCATTAACACTTGGGCACTCCATGTTTTCCAGGCTTCGGGAAGAGCTGGACCTCACCACAGGGATGATTGCAATTGACGATCAGATTCCCGTTTTCTCCATTATTGTCTTCATTAAACTTGACAGCCTTTTAACTTTCCAGAGAGGGTGAACTTCTGTTCACTGACCCTTATTAAGAGCTGTCTCCTTAAGAAGGGTCAGTTAGGAAAGGAGAGGAGGCAGCCACTCCTATTTCCAGAAAGTAGTTGATTGTAGTGAATGACTGGTTCAGATTTTAGAGTCCTTTTCACCTCCTTCAGGACACCACTTACCACTGACCTATGGCAGTGATTTCATTCATTCCTCTTTATGCAGAATATTTTTTATTACTATTCCCTTTCCTCGAAAGGAAACTGAGTCTCAAATAGATTAGGTTGCTCCATGTCTCACAACAAGAAAAGCAGAGCTGGAATTTGAATTTAGTAATTTTGACCTCACAGGTTGGAGGATTCCAGGTCCCAATTCCAGCTCTCTCCTTCCCCCAGAAACTTTTAGCTACTGGATGAGGGTTAAATTACTAATGTATTGCTTCACATAAGCTCACCCAAAACTTTATAGCATAAAACAATGAACCCTTATTATCTCATCAGTTTTTGTGGGTCAAGAATCACTGAGCTACTAAACTGGGTAGTCCTGACTTGGGACCTCTTATGAGAATATAGTCACCCAAGGGCTCTAGTCAGGCTGGTGGGTCTAATTCCATGCTGCACCCATATTCTGAGGCTGGAAAAGCAGGGGGGAGGCTGGTTATTGATTGGAGGTCTTAGTTTCTCAACCACCACCTCAGCTATTTCTGCTCCTGATTTTATTTTATCATAGGTCAGATCCATCTTGAATTTGAACTAGTCCCTCTTTCTCTCCCTCCTTCCTTTGTCCTCCCCCCCCCCATCTATTTCTTTCTCTTTCCCAGCAGTCTTTTCTAGATCCGGCCATCTGTATTAGTTTGTTAACAAAAGGCCAGGTACTGGCTGGCTTCAACAACAATCACTAATTTTATCACAGTTTCAAGGTCTAGAAGAACCTGCTCAAGTTGTCATTGAGTTTCTTCTGAGTCTCCTCTGTCTTCCCTTTGGCTGGTGGCAGTATTGTTCCCCCGTCTTTGCATGCCCTTTGCCTTTTCTAAGTGTGTGTCTTTAACACCCCCTCGTATAAGAATATTAGTCACATTGGATTCAGGGCCACTCATCTCATCGATCTGACCTTATGTTTATCTGCTCAATGCACAGTCCCCAAGTACTCACATTCTGAGACACGTGAATGCAGGGAGACAGTTTAGTCCATGGTGATATTTTGGTTCTGTGTATATGTTGGAATCTAAGACTGCACTTACTTACTTGTAAATTAGGTTGTATTTTTCCAGCTTTCATCTATTCTTGCCCTCAGATCTGCGTACAGTCAACCTCAACTTTAGTATCAAGTCATCTGGCTGCAGTGTACATGGAGGAATCAAGGTGCTTGCCTTCAAGTCTTTGCAGATTATCCCAGCCCTTGGGTTTTTATTGAACTCTCAAGGAACTTTAAAACTCACATGTGGTATTCTGAAACTATGCTTATAGTCAGATGCACTTGTATACACTACTTTTCATGCACATATAAGTACTAAAAAATGACTCTAATATTTTTAAAAGCTATTTTGAGCATCTATTTTTATCTTTCATCTTGAAGGCCTTATAGATATTCCAGAAAGATATGATGCTGTATGATGTGTCCTGAGAACAAGACAGATGCTAGATAAAGACCAATATCAGAAGTATCTCTCTTGTCTTCCAAGCAAGAGCGAATATCACAAAACTCACTCAGGGAACTGAGCAGAAGAGGTGGATAGAATGTAAAAGCCATGGTGGGGGGAATGTCCAGATACATTACCCCCCTCAGCAACAATACACAAGCAGGAAGGAAAATAAAACAATGAAAACCCGGCTCCCTCTGGTGCAGTTCACACCCCCTATCCTATAGAGAGATCCTGTATGCACACCGAGGAAGGACCCCAGTGGGTAGGGGACAGAGAAAGAGGAGGGAAACAGGGACACAAGATTTGATCATACAATGTATAAACTTATTCATAGTAAAGCTACTTAAAAACAACAACTAATATCACTTAGAGATGTTGAAGACAGATTATTCAGAATGTGCACTGTACAACTGGCAGTGTACAAGCTGCCTCTCCTCAGCAAAGGGAAGCATCCAAGTCTCTTCCCAGTCTGCCACTTATTATCTGCCTGTGGTCTGTTCAAATCCTCTGCGGCTGCCGCCATAGCCCCATTTTCATTTGAAACTTGGCAGCCATAAATTATGCTGGAAGTCCCAGGTGATCTTAATGTAGCCAATTTCCCTTCTTGTACTTCCCTCCTCCAGTAGTCGAAACATGATGAGTCATAGGCAGAAGCAGTGTCGTTGGCTCTATCTATTCACTGGATTCAGACTTCAAGTCTTCAGGTAGAAGGAAGGGTGGGCCTGTATTCTCCTAGCAGCACGGTTATTGCCTTTTTCTTGGGTAAGGTTTGAGGGGAATCTGGGGATAATTCTTTTCAAGGCCTGAAGTGCTTTGAATGCATTGTTGTAAGTGTAGGACCAATGCTCCATTCTATTACAAAGGAAAAGCAAAAGGGTCTTTTTGGAGAAACCACTTCAGTGCTTACTGAAATGCGGTTCGCTGGGAAATAGAAATCCAGGTAAAATTATACACAAAAGTATATATTCAAAGGACATTGGCTAAAACCAGTTTCAAAATACCCAATAGCAAGGTGCAGAGAAGTATTATAAATGACACTGGATTTTTCTCCAATCCAGGTGAAAATTATATAGTTCTCATTGTCTAGCAAGTTAACAAAATTTCTAATCTTATTGAACTGAATGTGAGGAGATTCTTGGTATCTCCCTCTATTGTATTTAGCCAGCCAGAATAAGCTGTGAAAGAAGGAAGTTGTGCCTTAGAAATATATATTAGAAATATTTCAACACTACACAAAGCTTTATTTCTTAATATAGGCTATTATTTGTTACTAGAAATAAATCAGAGCAAGCTATGGCCCTTTAGGGAGATGGTTAAATAAGAAATACATTTCCAGATGATATCACATGCAAACAGCACTCTGAAATCACCAGACATCAAAATTAATCAGGCTGAATCCATCGCTTTGTCAGGTGTAAATCTCTAAACTTACTGCAGGGAAGGAAGAGTGATTTCTGAAGGAGGAAAACGTGCTTCCCACTTCTTTTCATCTTCCATCACCTGTGTTCTGAAGACAGACTATGATTGAAAACCCTGGCAAAATGTTATGTTAATCTACAGTACACGAATACCATACACTTTCTGATTTCCAGAACCTTTTAAGTGCATCTCATTTCTATTTGACTCCCAGTGAACATTTAGTGCTAAGCCTAAGGAAAGGAAGGTGTGTAGCACAGGGACTCTGGAAATTCTTCTCACATGGGTGTTACTTATGGGGATTATTTAACCAATAAAAGCAAAGAAGATAAAATCCCAGTCTCTGTTTGATATCATGGCAGGGATGCGATTAATATTTTCAACATGCAATAGGGCTTGGGGAGAATCATAATCAAATCTTTCTTGGGTCTCCTGCTGAGACCAGCACCCACCCGTCAGTTGCTGAGTTACAGAGAGAAGGAGAAAAGACCAGAATGAATAGTGATGTAACTCATAGGGTGTACCTTCAGTGACATTGCCCCTGTGTAGATTATCAAAAGATACAAAATTCATTTTTAAAGTGCATCTCTTCTAGGTTAGTAGAATCTCATGATATAATCTATTCTGACATCTCAATTTCTCTCCCCCCTTGCTCTCTCTCTCCCCTACCCTCCACTTATTAAATTATGGTGTTGGGAGAAGAATTCATTTTGGGTATATTTATTCATCATAGCCTATTGTTGGGACATAATTTTAAAAGTTTTTCTTTATTAGGGAAATTATAAATTTCTCAGGGATGCTATTACAGCGATTAAGATAATAAATGGCTTAAAGGGCCAGAAATGAATTGTATCACAATACTGGGGGTGGAAAGTCCAAAATCCAGTTGCCAGCAGGACCATGGTCCCCCCTGGGGGCTTTCGGGGAAGGCCTTTCTTACTTTCCAGGACTCACTGCTATCTTTGGCATTCCTTTATTTCTATGCCCAAAGTTTTGATATCTGCTTTTATTGTCAAATGGCATTCTCCTCCACAGTGACTGTCTTTTCCTCCTGTATGATTCCTGGGCTCCAACCTGCTCCAGTATAACCTTATCTTAACTAATTAAATATACAGCGGCCCTGTTTCCAAATAAGATCACATTCTGGGATACTAGGGATTAGAACTTTTAATATACCTTTGAAGGGAAAAGCAGTTTAGCTCATAGAAAGAAGGAACAGTCCTGGAAACACAATAATGTTATTTTATTTAACTAGCGAGAACTTATTTGGGGAGTATTTGCTGCAAAATGAGGTACATTGTACATTGGAGGATTTATATAGTAAATGTTTAGAATGTCCATTTATATTTTTATTTTTATCCTAATATTTTACATTTTTATTACAGTATAGCTCATAATATAATGTGCATAATTCATTAGAATAGTAGCAAATGGCTATATATATATATATATATATATATATATAGTGATGAGTACTCAGGAAGTGTTATTGATGGTTGTTGGTGCAACGTGAAAAAAAATATTTTGAACCCAAAGTAGTACTTCTAATAGAATGTACTATCAATGCCATTCCAGGGGGGATTTTCACCAACCCAGCTTGAATTGGATTGGTCAAGTGATGAGGTTTATTAAGGCAAAAATGATACATGCAGATAATTAAATTCTCCATCGTGTCATGTCAGGAATGATAACATCAACTCCCACACTCAGGGAGCCTCGACATTCAGAGGGGAAAGGCAGGCTCTGGGGAGGAATACCTGTGGAGAAGCTCTTAGAAAAGAAAGGGATGTTTCAGATTCATGATCAGGGCCCAGAAACAACAGCATGGACCAATGACTTGTTTTCTTCTTATGGCCAATGCCCAGGTGTTTATCGGATGAGGAGAGTTGTGGGCTGCTGTCTCTGGAATGCTCTCAGAATGGTTCTCTCCCATTTAGCATTGTCCCCAGCTTCTAGAACAAATGGAAATTAACCTTGAGCCATCCTATACCTGCTGCCCTGAGTGTTTCAGTGAACAGTGGTGTGAGAAATACAGGATTTTTTTGAGAATACCCTTGAAGGCAAGTCCGGGAGATTGAAACCATTGAGCATGAATGGCATTCTACCATTTTTTGCATATTCATATGATTGTCCACAGGACACATTTTCTAATATTCATATTACAGTTTTCATTTCTATTTTATTGCCTCATTTCACTGTAGCTCTCTTCAGCTTTTCAGAGCATTGTCATCCCTTCCTTCTAGTTTATACCTTATTTGTTCCATATTTTCTTTCTGCTTAGCTTGTTTCTGACTGCATTAGATGGCTATTTAGGTTTGGGGTCATATTTTCTGATTGTTTGTACCCAGTGATGTATCTTAGAGCAGTGTTGCCGGTCAATATTAGAGATGGACTGGTAGGTGGTATCTGTTTCCACCCATATACTATCTTTCACTTTCTGTCAGGTCCCCTAATAAAAATATGGTAAAATCTACTGGATTTACAGGACACAACTTCTGGTTTAATTAAAAACTAGACTAGAACTTCAAGTTTTATATTCCTTAACTGTGGTATTCTTTACTTCCATCCACAATGTTTCACCATCTGCTTTATTGTTTCCTGACATTCTTATTCAAAATAACTATGTCTTCTTTACCTATAAAGACTCCTGGCCCAACCTATTCCAGAGTAACCACATCTTAATCACTTCTACCTGTCCTGGTCCTACTTCCAAGAAAGCCCACATTCTGAGATACTGAGATTAGGACTCATAATAAGTCTTTTAGAGGAAACATAGTTCCACTCTAAACAGGAAGATGGATTTCTGTGAACACAGAAGCAGGGACAGAACAATCTGATTGGTTAGTTCTTGTGCTAGCAGAAGCTTTTCTCCATCTTAATAATCATTTTCTCCTAGATGCAAACTACACCCTAACATCTAGGAGGATTAAACACTGATCAAAGGCAGGTTTAGCTGTATCTTTAGGACAAGCTGATTCAATAGAGAAAAGCTTGGGCTCTGCAAGAGCTTTTTAGGAAGAGAAATAAATTAACAATTAGTATTTAACAGCAGTAAAAACTGCTGCATGGAATCAGTTGTGATTTTTTTTTTTTTTGGCGGATTTGAAATATGTGAAGTAATGGGATGTTTAAATTAGGACAGAATACAAAGGTGTGAGGTATGTTCAGAAAGTCTGTTCCACTGAATCCTGGAGCTTTTCCTAAGGAAAAACTGGATCTTTGTTCAGTAATTATTATCACTGTATAATTTAATATATATTGTTTGAGATAAAGGTTGTAGAAAGGCCTCTAATTAACTATGGATACTTAAAGCCCTCATTGCAATTGAATGTGGCAATGCCATTTTGCTTTGAATGAACTGTGTTCTCTCTTGACCAACTCTTTATATGTGTCCTTGTTTAAGAAACACATTTTCTTACTAACATGGCAGGATTCTGTTTAGACAAGAAAGCCCCAGTATGAAGTATTATGTCATTAGCTTAAATACTATATACTCCCTCCCCGCCCCAAATTTTGCTTCAGAGAATGGATGGCCAAATGAGTTTCATTTTATTGGACCCTGAATATTTTTTCTGCCTCTGCTCCTTACATAATAATGTAAAATCATAGCCATTGTGAAAAAATTAGAGATGACATTAACAAATATTTCAGATTAAAACATAAAATTGGCAAATACATACAGATTTGTGGTTTTGCCCAAGGTGACTAATTAATTACTACAATTTTCCAATTCCCACTGTTCACTAAGAACATGCCTTTGAAATGCTATTTATGGAAACAAAATTTGCTAGTTATTAACATGCAAATATGCACAAGTAAATACACAATCCACTCTTGCTTACAGGAAATGCTTTCAGTAGACAAAGTCAGCAGGACTCCATATTTCTATGTTGAATGGTCATATTATTCTGCAATTTGATCTTGAAATTTCATTACTGACCAAGACCTCACAACTTGTTGGTGCAGTCTTTGCATTATTAATGAATAACCAAAGTTCAAGGGAGATAAATTGACATCCATAAGACAATGCAGCTATTAGAAACCTTCTGAACTTTTCCAATGGAGACTAAAGCGTAAATGAGTATAGGAACAGTGCTTATGTCATACAGTTTTAAGGATATAGTAGGAAAATCAACACATCTTTGTAGGCTAGTAATAACACTGAGAACACCAGCAGGGACATTTTTCTTTTGACCAACATTCCTCACCCTGGTTGTTTAGTGTGAGGAATATTTTCTGCATTTCATGTTGAGCTTACTATTATTACAGTGCTTGGTGCTTAGTTGGTGATCAATAAATATTTGTCGAGTGGATGCATTTTAATACTTTTTATCTAACTATAGTACCCAAATGATTCTGTGATTTGTTGATGATATTAGCTATTTCTATTTTCATTATTTTCCTGTTTATTTCTCATCATATTGGGATTTTTTTTTCTTCTGCCATCAACTTTGTAATTTCCTGAATTGAGACACATAATAGCATTTATTTATTAGCAAAGGCCTAGTTATATACTATTTTATCAATTTTTTATACTTTTTGTTTATTCATTTTCAAGCAGAGAGATACAGAAGAGAGAGAGAGACACAGAGAGAGACAGAGAGAGAGAAAGAGAGAGAGCATCAGGGCCACCACCTTGTGAGTCTGGCTTATGTGGGTACTGGGGAATTGAACCCAGGGCCTTAGGCACTGGAGGCAAGTGCCTTAACCACTGAGCAATCTCTCCAGCCCTATTTTATCAATTTAAAAAAAAAGTTGCTTTTTAATTTTCAAACATATCCTAATGAATAAATTCTTGACAGGTGTTGTAACTTTCATTGTTTGATATAATTTGGAACATAATGAACTTGTTTTTTCTAAACAATTTGGATTTCAGTTAGTGGATTTATTAAGTAAATACATCCTTCTGTTATTCTATAAAGAATACTTGAGCAAATGTTTTCTTTCTCTTTATGTACTTCAGTTTATTCTAATAATTTTAGTGGATGATCTGGGAGAGGTCCTGGAATACCTCAAAGGCATATATATATATATATATATATATATATATATATATATATGATTACTTGTGATAATTTATTTAATAGAAATAGTTACAGAATGATTCTTCTTTTGTGAGTCAAGACCTTATGGTAACATGTATGGTGCATGGTTTTCAGAAATATTGTATGATCAATAATCTTACCTTCTAGCTATTTATATAACATTTAGAAATAAAACTCCAAGGGACTTTTAAAAATGGCCAGTTTATTCATAGAACCTCCTAAACCCCTCCAAGACACTATGACAGGATTTTGTTTTGAATGTTTGTCTTGGTGTTGGCCTATTCTCTGTTGGCTTAAACAGTTTTAAGATGCTGCTTAGCATATTTATCCAAATTTATAAATGTCACAGATACTAGATCAACACAGTTTTTGATAATCTGGCCCCATGAAGTGAAATGACTGGGAACTAACATTACTTATATGCTTCCCTATAGTGGGTATTCATGTCTCTCCATTCAAAATCTACAACTATGGAATTAATAATTCTGCCTTTAGCAAAAAAAAAAAACAAACAAAAAAAATTGAAAGCAAAATATATTAAATTTAAGGTTATGGGTTTGAAAATATAACCTGACTAGAATTTAGCTCTTCATCATTCAGGGGTCTAATGATCTCTTTAAAAAGTAAATAAGCACAGATAGTTTAGAGAATTTTGCAGGAGGTCGGGGGATTTCAGGCAAACTGTCACATGGTAAAATAAATGTAGTATAAGCAATTCCATTGAATCCAGTGTGGTGTAATACATGAACTAGGAAGCATTCTGAAAAAGAAATGCTGAGAATAAGGTTCTTTTCTGAACCAATGTCATGTTGAAGGACTAGAGGATAGAAAGATAAGAATGCCTGGACTAATGACAGGGCTTGCATGGCAGATGAAATGTACTGGTATACATAGGGTGAATTATAATTTTGAATGCAGATTTACTGTGGTCAGAACAACGTTGATGGGACACAATGGGATCCATGCTTAGGGATCGAAAGGTCAGTGATTATTCAACATAAGAGAGCTCGTTCCAACAAATGGAGCCAAGAATTAATGAAACATGGACATTAGGATTCTCATGTTTAGTTTAAAGTTGTGTGGTGGTATTCTTAGAGGTTATATTGTCATTTATACAGCACATACTACAGTTCTTGTCACAGGATGTCACCTCCCCTCAAAAGTACTTTCATATGGAAGTGTTTGTTTTCCCAGCATGAAGAGATTAATAGCAAATCATCTTTACCATTGCTAGTGCCGGTTAATGCAGAAAGCATTTGGAAAGCACTAAGAATGTGGATGACTCCTAGGCTATTCACAACTCCCTACCCCATGGACTGATCCAGACTGACCATGGAGGACAATATCCAACTAACCGGGGACAGGGAAGAGGGAAACAGGAGAACTGGAGACATCAATATATTATTCCCTTATTAAGTGTATCTAATTATGGATAATAATAAAAAGAATGTGGATGAATCTGGAGCATGTGGAACAAAGGATTTTTCAAAAGAAGCCAATAAATAAATTTAAATTCAGGTGTGGAAAGTCTTATTGTAACATTTGTTTTTATCCATAAGGAACCTGGCTAGGGGCCTGGGGAATTGTCTTAGTGAATGAAGTGCTTTTTGTGTAAACATAAGGGCCTAAAACTGGATGCCTAGCACCAACATAAAAATGCCAGGTATGGTGGCTCATGCCTGTATTCCCTTGGACTCATTGAATAGTTTGTCCATCCAAATTAGTGAACTTTGTCTCAAAGAATGAGGTGAAGAGTGATCACATAAGACATATGATGTCAAACTCTGGCCTCCATATGCATGTATACACACACACACACACAGAGAGAGAGAGAGAGAGAGAGAGAGAGAGAGAGAGAGAGAGAATTTGGCTAGGGATGATATCATTCATGTTGAATTAGAGTAAAAGGAATTTAACCCATAAGAAGAACAGGTGATAAAAGGAAACAGTCCTGAGAGACCCTGAGATTTGGTACCTAATATGAGAGGCTTTTACCTTGTTTAAAAATTAGTTGAAAGATAAGACTATAATGTACACATGTATGAGCAGCCTTTTTCACTCAATTGCAGTGAAGCAAGAACTCTCCCTAAAGAACCAAAATACCAATTAATCTGAAAAAGAAACAGGCTTGCAGAAAGAGAAAATACTTCCCGCTCATTTAAGGAGATGGTGTTGACATGGAGGTTCCAGATACATCTGTAATATACCATGAATTCTACATCAAAGAAAGAGGCTTGTGAGTTTTGTCAGCATCATTTAGCTTCTAAGGAAACATGTACTCGGTTTAGAGATTAGTAAGGAAGTGAGGTAAAAATGAACCAGGGATGAATAGGCAGGGACATTCAGTCAAGCTCACTAGGGATGGTGGATCCAGAAAGCCATCAAGATATTATGACCCCCAAAAACAGAACATCTGTCAATTCTAAGTAGAATTTTTCATACCTAATTAAATTAATTTGTTCAGTCCTTTGAGCATAATCTTGCTTATGTCATGATGATTTTATGCATATAGGTGTATGAATAGTAGCTGATAATATATGTATATATGAATGTGTGAGACTAATTAAAAAAAAAGAAAATAGCCCTGAAGAATCAAGGAGTTGTCAGAGGTCTTTGTCCTTTAAAAGCTTCAGTTAGCCTCCTTATCTGAAACATCAGTGCACTGTGAATCCTGAATTATTCATTGAACAGAAGGTTTGTATTTGTCTGTACACATTTATCTCTAACTTTTTCTTCTATCATCTTGACCCATTCCCTGGCCTACATTGCTGCTGTCCTTTTCATTTCTTTTCTTTTCTCTCTCTCTTTCTTTTTTTTGTATTTTTCTTGCCTTATGAGGCTGTGGGGGAAAGAAAAACATTAGAATAAGCTATTTTATTGCTTTCTTCCTTTCCTTTAACATATGGCATTTGCTTAACCTCTTGGAGAGATGTGATTTCCTGGCCCTGGAGTTCTGATGTTAAATATAATGAGAAGTGTTGATCTCGTGCACCTGGGCTCAGCTTAGAGGCGGAGGAGAGACACTGCACCATGCTAGTGGGGACAGTATGAAGGAGGGTTCATGCTTGTTGGCACCCTCAGCTCCATACCCTGGCTCATTCTTTTTCAGTGGGTAACTTTGTTGTTTACTGTCTTGAGATCTGGCACATTTGCTAAATTTTAAAACTTATAGCAAACAGTGGAATATGTATCTATAAACAGCAAAGTGAACATGGATATTAAAGGATTTGATAATCCCCGGTATCATTTAGGGCCCTAATAGCAGCTCGCAGTGTTTCTTGCTTTGCACAGCACTTGGTAAGCACACAACCTAAGAATTTTTGCCCTACGTGGAAATGTGTTTATGTGCACATGCTTGTTCAAAAGGGTCTCCCTTGCTCTACTTGTCAAGATTGTATCTGTCATCCATCCCCCACAGGCATTGACAGAATTGGCATGTAGGGCTGTAAGGGCAATTCAAGTCTTCTCAGCTCAGAACCATCTCTCAGCTGATAATAATATATTTGGGAACGTCAATCAAAAAGTACAATTGAATTAGTACATCCTCATGCAAATGCAAACATTCACACCTCAAAGCCCTATGCCCATGTATGTTGCTCTCCCCAGCTCGGAGACAACACCTTGCATATATATGTACAACAGTTCGCACTCTGACTTGCCTGTGTGCAGGATGCTATCTTGTCCGTTCTAGGACAGGGTGATTGTGAATCACACTCTCTCTTTAACTGGATAGTAGTTTTTCTTGCAAAAGTGGAGCAAGCTACCCTTGCTGGACTGGCAGAGAGAAGGGTCTCTGTGTACCCTCAACCATGATGATTTTGATGTCTCCTTCTCCTAGAGAGGATGCTGCAGAGATGAGATAAAAGCAGCCACCTTCCCAAGAGCTGTCCATTTGCAGTGATATTTACATTCTTTGCCAAAGTGACATCATTACCATTTGCTTAGTATTTGCACCACAGGGATGTGTTTTACATAATTTAAGACTTGGAAGTGATGGTAATGTATTTCAGATGGGCAGCAGAGGCCACAGGGTGCTGCATCTCATCCCCTTCCTCCTCCAGCACTTCACTGCCTAAATGAGTCCCTAGTCTATATCCCTAAATCATATTAGCAGTGAGGCTTATGAGATGCCAGCCTTGTGTCTGGAACTGGGCTAGACATTTCTGCCTATAGTATTATTTAGCCCCACAATAACAACATGAGGGCAGGTACCATTCTCCCTATTACACACTGAGAAAACCCAAAGCCAGGACTAGTTGTAACTTGCAAGTTTGCATTCATGAATGTCTACCTCCAAGGGCTTTCTTTTTATCCTTTACCATTCTCCCTTCCATATCATAGCTTGTTTTTTCAGACACGAGAAACAGAGGCTTTTTAAGGAAATGACACTGGAAATAAAGAGAAGGAATATTTGGGTATATGTGACCTTGGTCCATTTCTGCCTCTTTCCTTCCCATTTCTGCTGCAAGTGCCCCTGAAATCCTTCTTTGAAATGAACATAAAAGATCCATGTTTGCCTTGAGATAAAGCTACATGGCAATGTTGGAAGCCAGATTATAGAACCCTGCCAGTTGGCACTTAAATTTACCTGAGTTATCTTCTTAGTCTTATCCACAGGCAGAAAAAGAATAAAAGAAAAAAAATACTACATGCTTTTATGTCCTACCTGGGTACAACACATTTTGTATGATTACCCACCAAATCTAGTTGCTGACTGTACTTCCTCCTGACAGCCGTCTCCATTGTACTTCGTCATCAGAAGTGTGGAGCTCCTTTCCCAAAAGGAGCAAGACAGCCACTAATCTTGACATGGAAAACCAGAAGTAGTTTTGCTCTTATTTTACCTCCTCCTTTCGTCTCTCTTTCTTTCCACACTACGTGTCCTTGAACATGGGCTCTCCTTTCTAAGCTGAGTCATCCTTTTCCTTGATGGCCCTCCAAAGACTCCTTACTTTTAGAGGATAGATCACTGCCTTTGGAACGCTCTCAGCAACCTTGAAGCTTGGAAGTTCTGTACATCGACTCTCATCTTTCCTTATTACAACCACGTGGAGGTACTTTATTCAAGGACCTGATGTGAGACATGACAGTTCAAAGCTTATTTAAACTCGCTCCCCTTTCTGACACCACAGGGTGAGACAGGTAAGGGCAATTCAAGTCTTTTCAGCTCAGAACCATCTCTCAGCTGTGGCTGATAATAATATATTTGGGACCGTCAATCAAAAAGTACAATTGAATTAGTACATCCTCATGCAAATGCACACATTCACACCTCAAAGCCCTATGCCCATTGTCATGGTTTGATCCAGGTGTCCCCCACAAACAAATGAATGTGTTCTGATAGATCGATCCTCAGCTGATGGCAGTTTGGGTTTTACAACCTCCATGAAGCTGTGTTTTCAGGGGCGGGCTTATGGGGTTATAAGCCAGCTTCCCCTTGCCAGAATTTGGCACACCTTCTTGCCGCTGTTTGCAGTGCTATGGCAGAGGGGATGTCCAGCCCTCTGCTCATGCCATCGTTTTCCCTGCCAGGATGGAGTCTCCCCTGAGTCCGTAAGCCAAATAAACCCATTCCTCCACAAGCCACTTTTGCTTGGGTTCTTTCTGCACAGCAACTAGAAAGCTGACTGCAACACCCATTGATGTTGCTCTCCCCAGCTCAGAGACAATATCATCCTTCTCATTCAAGTTAGATGCTGCCTCTCCTTTGAAGCCTAGCCTGTTTAGGTTGAAATCTGTTGCATTTTCTTAGGATTTTGTCCTGTATTTCTGTTTATGTTAATACTGTTTATCTTTTTTTTTTGTATAACATGTCCATTGTCCCTGTCAGAGCATGTACATATGGAAAAGAGGTGTCTTTCTTTGATTCATTTGAGTGGACATGACAGACCCATGCATGACACCATACTGATCTCTCACAGGAGTTCATGAATATACAGATGAGAAATGCCTTCATTCACCTTGGCTTTAAGTGACATGTTTTTATTTCTTCATCTCTTTCCCTTATTTGTGGCTACTTTTCTCAAATGGCCTTTTGGGACTAATACACATAATCAGAACAATTAGATAAAGGGATTTTACAATAGATATCACAAAGATGAACATATTTAATTCTCTAGTTAAATGTGCCAATGAAGCTCATAAGGTCACTTCAGCCTTGGTGGTGTAGAAAAAAATCTTTGGATCAGAAGCTGAAGTTTTGGTTGAGATTTAACAGGTCTGTTCTTACAGGCAGAAAGGACATGGGAAATAGAATCCTACAGGTAATCATGTTAGGATCAGACAGGCATGGACAAAATAGTTCCATTAAAGGGTCAGAGAATAAATATTTTTAGCCTTTTCTGGGCTAATTACATAATTTGGAAACACACTGTAAAATGAAATTACATGACCCCTTGTTCAAATAGCAAAAATGTGGTGCCACTGAAATATTAAAGCATTTTTTACTCTGTTTTTTTCTCTTTCAACTTGAAATAGTGCTTTACTTAGTATTTAATGCACTTATTAGGAAAGAAAGTTTTAAATTTTGTATTAGTTTTCCCCATCTATCTTGACATTGTGCCTTGCTAATCTAAAGTAAGTCTGAAATAAACTTTAACTCCTATGCAACATTACCAAAAATAGGCAACATTTCATATTTCATACCTTGAACAGGGGATGTATATTTTCTTATTTGAAAACTGGAAACACTGCAAAGATTAACCTTTTTTTCTGTTTCATTTCTTTTTTGTTAATTACTTATTTATTGCACATATGGGGCGGGGTGCCTGAGTCTCTTGCCACTGCAATTGAATCCCTGTCAAGCTTTTCATGGGTGCTAATATTTGAACCCTGGATGGTAGGCTTTGCAAGCAAGCATCTTTAACTGCTGAGCCATCTCCCAAGCCCAACTGAATTTATTGCTTTACACATATTCTATAAACATTCCTTGCCTTTGGCTCACCAATGAGTAAGCAAGGAGCCAAGATTAAAAACAGCAGCAACATGCCAATAGGTAACTGTATTAGTTATTTCTCTTGCAGTGACAAAATATTTGAAAAGCTTAAAAAAGAAAGGGAGAGCTCAGCAGTTAAAAGTGCTGGCTTGCAGAGCCTGATTGCCCAAGTTTGATTCCCCAGTTCCCATGTAAAACCAGATGTACAAAGGCTGCAAGAGGCCTTGATGTGCCCATTCTCTCTCTCTCTCTCTCTCTCTCTCTCTCTCTCTCTCTCTCTCTCTCTCTCTCTCTCTCTTTCTCTGAGAAAGGTTAAATTTTGGCTCATGCTTTAAGAAGGGAGTGTTTATCCTGAGGGGGAAGGAATGGTGTCACCTGGACCCAGAGGGAGCTGGTCACCTTGTTACTACAGTCAGTAAGCAGAAGCACCCAGGTATTCAGGCTGTGCTATGCCCCACGCTGACCCAATTCCACCAGTGAAACTCCTCCCCCTAAACTTCAGCAGCTGGGGACCAAATGTTCACACACAGAAACCTGCAGGAAGGCGCATATTAAACCCAAGATAGAACAGTGTATTCAGCTGCAGTGACTGACAAAGGCATAGTGATAATAAGGAAGGAAAGATTATGATTGGGTTTCTTGGTCATTCATGGTTCTTAGCTTTCGGTTGCTTTCTTTCCTTGAAGCATGTCTTATTGCCAACAGAAATCATGGCTTCTAATGGCTGTCAGAGTTCCGATTTGCACATCAGTTGAAGCAACACACTTTGTACTCACACTCAGTCTCATTAAATGTGAACTATAGTGGTCCCTGAGTTCCATACTCATGGGATAGAACAAGTCCTATATGTCACGGAGTGGTTAAAACAATGGATAATTGTTTTATATATCCACATAGATATGTGCTTCATTTTTTTAATCTTGCTAAGCTTAATAAGATTTACTTAGAGAATACAAGTTCAAAGATAAAATTATCGAGAATTCCAAATTATGGCAGGAAGCATTAAGCTAACAAAAGATTATGAGGGGCCCTTGTAAAAAACCCATAAAGCCCACTGGCCTTTATGAACATATCATCTCTGTTCTAAGTATCTAACTGCTGAAACATGGAGCATGAACAAATAGCATGTAAAGAAATGGATGTGGCCTTGTTCTAATAAAACTTTATTTACAAAAGCAGATGACAGCCAGGATTTTGACCGGAAACTATTGTTTGGTGATTCCTACTTATGTAAGGATATAGCAATGAGAAGGCATGAAACATATCTGAAAACTACATACCCAGTGGGAGGTAGGTCTGGGAAAGCCAGGATAAAGCGCAATTAGAAGAGCCAGGTTCAGTTGTTTGAATGTTATTCTCTTGGTTACCAAACAAGGTTAATGATCAGAAATACTGAATTTAAATGATCAAAGGAGGTATTTCGTGAATCATCAGAGAGGCAGAAAGGGGTGGATATGATAGTAGATATAACTTAGGGACCTTATTAGGATGGGTCAGGTGTGAGTTGATGAGAACTGGATCTGGAGGAGTATAGCTGATTGGCGATATGCTAAACAATTCTATGTAGGAAGTGGCCATGTGGCAGGGTGATGGGGTAAAGACAACACCAAGGTCTTATCCCTGCAAGTCTGCAAAATGAATGCCTTTGTTCAGTCTCAGGTGTAGTGTGTATCTTATTTGCTAAAATGATTAGGAATAGAGATGGGTGCTGGGCTTCAAAATCAAGGTGGAAGCAGAATTTTGAGCTATTGGATTTGGTGTTGGGCTGCCCGAGGATGCAAGAGATGTTCAGGGGATTGAAACTGTGGTGATAACATTGAGGTATGGGGCTGGAGAGATGGCTCAGTGGTTGCCTCCAGAGCATAAGGACCTGGGTTCAATTCCCCAGTACCTACTTAAGCCAAATGCACAAAGTGGCACATGCATCTAGAGTTCCTTTGCAGTGACTACAGGCCTGGGCATGCCCATTTTCCTCTCTCTCTTTCTGCTTACAAATAAATAAAATATTTTTTTAAAAAATTGAAGAATGAATAAAGGGTGGTAATAAGGTATGAAGCTCACATAGAAACTGGAAATGGACAAATGATAAGAAATAGAAAATACACAGGAAAGAGAAGGGAAGAAAGAGGCTTTCATGTGCTATAACTTTCTAACCTTGGTAGAAAGAACCCTTTCTGCTTTTCAACCTGAGTTAATAGTTGAATTTCCTTATTAACTTTATCTAGAATCGTGTTTCAGAAATGACAAGTGTAGTGCTCTCTAAGATAGCAAAAGCCTTGCCTTGCTATGTGTTTCCTTTAGTAACTTGGGATGCTGCATATAAGATATTTTATGTACATGGGTTCATGTAAATGGGATTCAGAGACCTTAGTTCAGCTTTATTAGACATAGAAAACCTATAGTAAGCTGATGCAGGAGAACTTAACAGATCTGCTTCAAACCATTTATGGTTCATCTCTGCTCTTCAATTAATTTAATGTATTTACTATAGGTTAATTTACCTATGCTGGCCTTGAACTCATAGCAGTCCTCCTGAGTGCTAGGCTTATTTGAGTGAGCCACCAGACATACTTTAAAACATAAACATCAAAAGAGTGATGCTGATATTTTCTATGCAGGCAATCCTGAGTCTAGAATAGCCAGGACATTTTTCTGTACAGTCACTTTTCGTTTCATACCCCCCTTGGGATTAAGCTAGCAAGTGCTAAAATGTTTCAAATTCATTTTGCAAGAATGATTTCCACACTATCAAATTAACAGTTGTTATCTCTCATTCTATCCATGTATCTATGAAGAAATATCAAAAAATAAGTATCCCATTTCCAGAAGTAGATTTTTAAAAAAAAATCTGTAACTTTAAAAATTATATATATATACATATATATATATATATATAGACAATAATGAGAAACATTGCATGAACAAGTCTTGTAATGGTACCCCCATTTCCCTCCTCCTCTCCCTAAATCTTTCCTTTGTGTGTCTGTTTGGAGATGTGTAGGTGTGTCTGCGTGCATGGGTGGCACCTGTATGTGCCTGAAGGTACTATGTACTTTAGCTAAAGATACTTAGACTGTATTTGGGGAAGGCAGACACTTGTATTGTTATATTCCCAGACCAGAGAATGTGCTGATTAAATAGGAGAGTATATGTGTATTTTAGAGCGATAGCAATTTGGTGTGCTTTTAATTTTGTTACCTATTTGCATGGTTGCACTCCACTATGCTTACTCCACATGGGCAGGCATGCGTTTCCAAGTTTCTGAGTTGCAGAACTGAAAGAGACTTCCATTCCAGGTCTCATCCTTGTCTACTTCCTCTATAATGAAATGCCCTTGATTTTACCTTTGATGTGTTTAATTTAGTTATTTGTTGTACCTCTTAAACGCATCAAATTTCTGCTTAAAAATTGACATGATCTTTAATGAACCAGTCTCCTTTTCTTCTACTCACCAGTTTATACCTGTATGCCAACCCTTGACCAGCTTGCATACCCTTGTATATGGTGTTTCTTCTGCTAAGAGTATCTCTGAACTATTCATCCTTGAAGAATCAGATGATATCTTATTTTTAATAACTGAGTTGATTAACTTATTGTTTTATTGACTCAGTCAGAAATATTTTTGAATACCCACTGTGTTCTTTGAACCTTTCTCTCAAAGGACTCAAGCATATCTGGGGTTCCTTAACATCTGCTAACCTTTATTATTACTAATCTATCTGCATTAGTTGCTAGGGTTTGGTGAGGACAGAGTTGATTTCTTATGCATTTCTGTATTAGCAGTATTCAGCCCACTTTCCTTAACATAGTAGGGGGCAGGAAATGTTTGTTGACTAGAAGAATGATTTATCAGAGCCCTTTCTGGGAGGTACTAAGTGGGGTGTCGTCCAAATATATATATATATATATATGCCTGGCCTTTTCTCTGTTCTCTCATATTGCATCCCAGAGTAGATAAAGTAGAGTTCTGTCCTTCCAAGCCATCCTCCTCTGCTCCTCATCCTGCTTTCCATCACTCCCCTGAACCCTCCTGCTGTGTGCAAAGCTCCAATCCCTGGAAAAGACTATGCAGTGCTTTCATTCTAAAGGGGAGCAATTGAAAGCATTTCTGTGGTAATTTAAGCACACAGCAGCTACCTTTGCAAAAGCCCAGTTGCTAAATTATCCCCTTGGTTACTCATTTTGCAGGAGGAGAAAGGAGAAAAAAATGAGCCAAAAAGAGACCCCAGTAAGAAAAGAGACTGTATTTTCTTTGGGTTGAGCCTTATTTTTTCTTTACCTCCTCTGCATTCAGCTACTGGTGTGGCACATTCTGCTCTTTTTCCTTTTAATGTTTTAAATGCCACAAATGCCTGTCATAAACCACCTTCTTAATTATGCAGAAGTGGAGCTGAGTGGCTAGTTAGCAGCGCTATTGCAGTTCCTGCACTTTTTCGGGTCCAGTGCTGTTTTATGCTACACTGTTTTCTGAGTTGCTGATTAAGACGATGTAGTGGGCGGAGTTCCCTTCTCACTAGTGGAAGGAAGACTGGTGTAATGAGTCTTCAAGCGGTAGTTTGTGGCCTGATTAGGATTGTGGAGGCGTGCCAAAGATCTGGAGATATGTCTGTACATTCCTTACATCTTACAAAGCAAAGCCCTCTGGTGCTTTTCAACATGGCCTTCTCCTGTGTCCAGCTCAGATACTGGAGCTGCTTAGAGATATCCTTGAGGGTCTGAAAGAGAAGGCCCAACAGTTAGATTACTATTGCTTTTCTCAGACTCACCGGCATCCTCAGATAACCTGGTATAGTGGACTTTAAGTGTACTCCTTTCTTTGGGGCACAAATGCAGAAAAATTAAGAAAGGTAAGGTGTTGAATTACTATCAAATTGCTGTCTTTCTTTATGGAGCCAAATATGAAAATGCTGATTGTCCATCTCAATCCTTGTGAGGCATGCTTCTAGGATTGTTCTAGAACTATTGAAAGAATACATATGTGAAGTTTAAAGCAGATTTCTATTATATAATACTACAATTGTTCATTCACACATAGATGTGTCTTGCTTTTCTAGTGTCCTCTGTACTGTGCATGGTGCAGCACAGAAAATAGTATGAAAGTGTCAGGGAAACTGACATTAAATGAATGATGGAATCAAGATGTACATTCTAATGATAAGTGTGATCAAGAAATCTAAAACAGTATGAAGGGCTGGAGAGCCGCTGAGGAATGCTATTTCAGACAAGTGGTCAGAGAAGGTCTCATGGGTTCTTGATAGAGAAGGACAATGAGAACAAAATACATCCAGGAATACATTCCAGACTGGAGTAATAGCATGTGCAATCACCCCAAAACAGGTGTTCACTTGAATTATTTGAGAGACAGTGGGAAGCTGGAGGCTAGAACATTCTGAGTTGTTAGTCCAAGGAGGCCAAGAAGAGAACTGGGACCATATTGTATATGGCCTTGTACGTGAACAAAATGACTTTGGATTTAATATAATTAAAAAAAGACATCATGGCAGATAATTGCTAATTATATGAAAGAGGCAAAGCAGGAGAAATGTGCCCCAAGGAGGCTACTAGAGGAACCCAGACACACACACACACACACACACACACACACACACACACACACACACACACACATTACAGGTTCAGGGTGGTGATGGTGGCAAGTTCATTGCCATCATGATGTCCTGTACTTACTTAATATTGTTTTCATAAGTCAGTACAGTCAGAAGCTGTGACTTGGTCCTAATAATGTGTCATTACTTGATACTCATGCCTAAAATAAGTTCCTCATTTTTGTTGTAAATTGATACAAAATATCAACGAAGGATCAAAGGTTGGACTGGAAATAAGGCTGTCTGTCCCCAGCAACATGACTATAACCAGCCCTGCCTATTAGACTGTGATCGCGAGTTGAACTTGACCAACCTTTATGTTGCTCCAGGGGCTGTGTCTCTGTCTTTGATACAAAGGAGACAAAACAAAACAGTGGAGTGATACAGCACAGTACACATCCCTAGTTGATATAAAGGACTTTGCTGTTGCGAATGTTGCTCATAGCTACAGGGGATGTGATCTCTGTGAAGAGTTTTTTTTTTGTTTTTTTTTTTTAACGTTAAGCGCTTGCTGGCACCATGGATATATGTGTTTGGGTGTGTGCATATAGATATACTTTCGCTGGGCAACTGTTTGTTTTCTTGGCTCTCTCTTTTTCTTCCCATTAAAAGAAGTAATTTTGGGAGAAAAATGGTATAACAATCCTGATAAGAACAGATTTGTTTCAGAGTAGGTGAAACATGAAATCCTTCATTCCTGTATTCCTTCTGCGTTCTCATTATTATTTCCCAGTGTCCATCCTCCTGTTCAACAGACATTATGCAAGAAAGGTTAAAATGTGTGATATACTCCTTTAATAAAGAGAAAAGTGTCCTAGAATGTACATGGATTTGGTCCCCCCCTAAACATAAATGGAATGTGAGTTGTTAAAGCCATGTATTAAAGGCTTATGTAATTACAGATATTTGTCACTGTTGTATTACATTCTATCATATTGTCTGATAAGTTACTATTTGAGTCTCCTAAGTCTCTCTTATCACCTCCTAGCTGCTCTTCCACACTTAGCTAAACTCAGTCTGACCTCCCACTTCTAAGACTTACTGCTTTGGAGGCCCCTTGCATTTCCATCTAGCTCTAAACTTTGGCCTCATTGATCTCCCTCCCATTCAGCATAGAATTTCCTATCTGCTCATATCAGTTATTTTTTTGTTTGTTGATTTGTTTGCTTGGTGCTGAGACTCATGCCTTGCAATTGTTAGGCCATATCTCTAACCTCATTTATCTTTCTCGTGCAATCTGTCATTTCTACCCAACTGGGTCATCAGCTTCTTTAGGGCAAAGGCCATTCTATGCCTAGTCATCCTCTCCATGTCTACATTGGGTTAGTCTATTTACTTATGGGGAATAGAACCTGGATTATGTTACCTCAATAGTTCAGGAACTTATCACAATCCTTTGACCTAGCTTACAAAAAATCAAAGCAAAGACTGAAGGAAAGGCTTTGAAAAAGGAATCTGAGAATCTACAGCAGTTGAGGGAGTAGAAAATAATTGACAGCTTTGTTAGGTTGTTGCTTCTAGAAATTGTGCATCCCCATTCCCCTCCCCCCATTTTTGGAATAGTTTCCTATAGTCTCAGACATGTTGGGTTATAGGCTCACTGTGTGATGAACAAAACCCTCAAAGTCATCTATTGACAGTTTTCTGGAAAAAAGTGAGAAAGCTGTGTATCTTCCCCCAAAGGAAACCGGGGCATGGAATGGCCCATGACAAGTGTCTCCTACAATATCAAACTGTCCACTGCATCATCAAATGTTGTCCCCAGTTAGAGATCTGTAAGAGTTGGTGTTGGTGACCGTGATACTGGTGGTGATGATAAAGGGGAAAAGTCATTGCAGCCAGGATGCCAAGCAAGTCCTGAGGCTGTTCAGTGTCAGGAGTTCATGGAGTCTCACTGTGCTTTGTTTTGGATATTTAGGTTTTAACAACGCTTTCCCAAAGGCCATAGTAATAAACATGTATTACGCCATAAAGCAGGTGCTGTGGTCACTGAATAAGATTATATGCTCTGGAAACAAGGACACCTAACTGAATCACCTGTTTGTGCCATGTCCCTTTAAGCCCTGGAGGCTTAATGGAAGCACTATCATCTTTGCCATTTTTGTGTTCTCCATCCTTGACATTGTCACATTCTAATAGCAAGACGATGAATAAGCCCAAGGGCAGGCTGATATAGAAGCCATTGTCTTATATATGTCTTTTATCACATTTGTGTAACTTTGACCGCATACTTTAAAATTCTTGGGAAAGTATCCTGCTATGAAATCCATTAATATGCTTCATACAATTTGTAAAAAAAAAAAAAAGACTAAAAGACAATGATTTTCTTCCAAATCCGTCCTATAATTTCTATTCCTCTGATTTAAATTTCCTGGACTTGCACGTTCCCTATAGTTAGGCAGCACATTATTTTAAGAAATACTGGCTACTGAGTCTGAGTTGGGACCTTCTTCTGGAGGGAGGTAATTAAATATTCCTCATTGATGCTATTTTAAATGTGTTGAATGAAAGGAGTTAATTATACAGCAGGGAACATGGCAGACTTCTGACTAATAATGAGCTCTGTGTTTAATATCTTCATCTTTGTTAGGATCATTAAAGTTGTTTGAATCAATCAGATGGCTTGAAGTGAATATAGACTCAGAGCTTACCAGCTCCAAATGGAAGTCCCACCCAGATGCAAAGGCTCAGGTCTCTAATGAGGACTTCATGCAAGGGATAGAGATGCACTGCTTTGTTCTGTGAAGTAGAATTGGTTTCTGTTGGCCTTTCTTGTAGTTGTAGGAAGAAAAGAATTACAAGCACCATTGTTTCAAGAAATTCCATCTGTTGTGATGAACTGATACGTGGCCAAATGCTTTAGAATCGGCTGAAATACTGACATTCTATGCTACCAAATCCCCATGAGATACATACATTACTTCTGTATCTGGAGTTGTTCTTCAACTACTAGAAGACCAGGTATGATCCTGAAGGACAGAGCTCCTGTCATAATCAATTAGAAACAAAGTGGACTCTCATGAATTGTCCATATACGTGTGTGTGTGTGTGTGTGTGTGTGTGTGTGTGTGTGTGTGTGTGTGTGTGTGTACTGGTGTGCATTGGTGTGCAGGTACATTTGGGAGTGGATCTCACAGGACCACCTTGGGATCAGTTCCTTTGCTGTCATGAACTTTTTTTATAAGACAGGCTCTCTGACTTCCCTTGGATGTATCAAGTAGGCTAGACAGGCTGGCCAGCAAATCCCAGAGATCCACCTTTCTCTGCCTCCTCAGTGCTGGGACTACAAGCATACAACTCTATTTTTTTCCTTCCATGTGTTCTGGGTTATCAGACATAGGTCCTCACTTTCCCTCCAAGCTGTACTCTTTCTGTTTAGTCTCTGTCTATAATCTACTTCTATTTGGTTGCACTTCTTTGCTAATTATGCAATCTTTACCTGCTTGCCTCAATGAACACCATTTATTTTCGCCTTTATGTATAGGACTTCCAGGGCTTGGTTTGGTTTTTGTATCTTTGTGGATATAGTTCTGCCATTTTAAGTATGGATCGAGACACTGCCTTCCTAGCTCTTCCTCGAATCCCTGGAATGGTTCTGTTGTCTGGCTGTGAGGAGGTCTAACAATGGTTGGCTAGGAAATCAGCCAATGCCTGATCTTTGAATATGAGAGTTGAGAGACTGAGCAATGAGTAGGGTAGATAATTAATTTCTCATATTTTCCCAGCACTGGTGTGTAGATGTGAAGAGATGGTTCTATTAGGACAGAAGTCATTATTGTAAAGGGAAGTCTCAAATCCACTGGTCCATCTAGTATGGGAAGACCACAAAGAGGATTATTTGAGAGCATTGTGACAATATAAAGGGAAACACTAAGGTCTGTGGCTAGGAATAATAGTGCTGTATCATTCATTCTTTTTCTTGTTTTCCTGGGGTAGGGTTTCCCTCTAGCCTGGACTGACCTGGAATTCACTATGTAGTCACTTCAAACTCATAGCTATACTTCTACCTCTGCCTCTCAAGTGCTGGGAGGTGTGCCATCATGCCCAGATGTTCATTCTTTTAAGCTTGGCTTTTTTAGTCACTCTATTTGTTTTTGATACACTTAGTGTGCATAGTAGCATACGTATCAATGGGCCAGGCTTTAGAATCCATTAGGTATTGGTTGAACTCTCAGCTCTGACTTCTATAATCTTGGGTAATTTATGTTTCTTCTCTAGGCCTATTGTATGATCTTTCAGGTGGGAGCAAACTAATACCTGCCTTGCAACACTGCTGTAGATTAAACGAGATAATTCATGTAAAGTGCATAGCTCAGAACATAACTATTTTATCACTTATTATGAGGAATGCAGTGGTTGAAGGCTGTGCTATTATTTAGATAAATCCAATTAAAATCTGTCAGTTTCATATATGAGAGTCTTTCTGAGCACTGTAATTTCCCTTGGAGTTTTGCTGCTCATCCCAACTAGAGAGCTAAGATAACTATCTTTTTTGTGTTTGATAATTGTTTGACATGTTACTTCTTAAATTAAGAGAAACTGCTTATTTCTTAGTCATTGTTTAGAATGAAAATGTGAAATTGAATATTTGTTTTGCAAATACTCTTAAGATAAAGGAAGAAAATGGTTTGGGCTTCCAGTAAGGAGATTCATTTGAGAAAGATAACTACCTGGTCATTTTGGAATACAGAAATTAATGAAATGAGTGACATTTCTCCCCATTCCTGGGGACCTGTCTCTGGGTTTGCATATCTGAGCCTGTGATGCAGCACAATTGCTATGTCGTCATGAACCAAGGTCACTTTCACAGCCATAGTTTCTCTCTGGCCAGAAAGCCTTTTTAAATGATGTGAAATTTACAGATAAATCATAATTTGTGACTTAGGAAAATAAAAGAAAATCACATCTAGTCAACAAAGAATCTGGCATATGTGTTCACATATATGTAAATGCAAGACATTAATTATTGATTTTCAAAGTCTTAAATAGATTGGACTTTCTAAGAGGATTTAAGACATGGATGCCAGGGACCCTAGTCAAAGTCAACCTCAAGCAAAGCCTGATAATTTTTATTTTTTTATTGTCCATAATGAGTTACATTGTTTAGTGGGCCAACAATGAGTTGTGATCCCCAATTCCTCATTGCCCTCCTTCCCCATCCCCAGTCAGCTGGATATCCTCCTCTGTGGGCCGTCTGGATCAGTCTTTGTGGTAGGGGACCATGGATAGCCCAGTCTTCATTTCATTTTTATTATGTGCGTGCGTGTGTGTATGTGTGTGTGTGTATTCACGTGCACACACACATGTGTGTGTGTGAAAGCCAGAGGATGATTTTTAATGTTATTCTCCAGAACATTATCCACTTCTTTTTGAGACATATCTTTTATTGGTCAGAGCTCATCAATTAGCTTAGATTGACTGACCAGAAAGTTCCAAGCGTCCTAAAACTTTGTTATTCAAAGGTTGGTTGCTAGATGACCAATGTGATAGTTATCAACTTGATTGACCTGGAAGCACCTAGGAGAAAATATCTCTGGGCATGACTTTGACAGAGTTTTTTGGTTAGGTTAATTGAGATGGTAGGACCCACCCTAACAGTGTGGAGCACCATTCCATGGGCTGGGGTGCCTGGGCTGAATAATGAAGATAAATGGAGCAGAGCACCAGCTTTCAGCACTCTGCTTCATGACTGTGGACCCAGTGTGACCAACCACCTGCTTTACTGTCTTTGCCAAGAGGGACTATGTCCCCTGGAGCTGTAGGTTACCTTGAGTTTTTTTCTTGTACAATATTTGGTCACAGCATCAAGAAAAACAACTTATCCATTCAGTGTTAGCATTATATTTTCTGAGACTTTTCTAGAAATGATAATGTTTAGATCTCCCGAAGACTCACTGCATTATAGCTTGCACTGTATACAGGCCACCTAGGTGACTATATATTTGAGTTTGCTAAGAGCTGGTCTAGGCAAGGTCTTACACAAATTTGGTAGTCATTGAGGTACTTATTGTCCACTTCCAAACTCTATGACTTTGACGGACGTTGATCTTTATTTTTTAATTTCCAGTTTCATATGAGAAGTTGGGATGATCATACATTAAATGTTGTTATGAAGATTAAATGTGATAATGTATGTAAACTACGGATAAATAGCTGTGTTGTTAAATGATGTCCTCGTTTCTTTTTATGTGTAATCTGTCCTATGAAACGATTCGAAACAGCTGTTTGAAGGAGGTATTTGAAATTCTTTCTAAAGTGTTTTCATCTGTCCTGTTTGGTAAGAAGCTATTTTCTCAGTACAGCATTGGGGTGTCCTCACGGTGTTATTTTGTCTAGGAAAGACAAATGTAGAGAGAGGGAATGGATCAAGTTTGCCACTGTCACAGTTTCTGGGTTTGGCCTCTGATCTTGTGGTCACATTCCAAGCATATGAGAGAGACAGACTAACAGTTTGTTGGAGGAGGGCTGTGGTGGAGAAACCCAGAGTTTGCCTTTC
>PVHP010000970.1:0-120276 GCA_004024765.1 Zapus hudsonius | reverse complement strand
ATTCATAGAGTACTCTACTTGAGGAATTACAGTAATAAAATGGAATACAAAATAATGAATGGATCTACCATATGAGAAGCTAGTGAGATGATGACTGATTGTGGAGAAAGAAAACATTTTAATTACACACTGCCACTCTATATGCTAGGCAGATTGTATATTCATTCAACAAATACTTATTATGCAATTATCATGTCAGGTACTCTTCAACTCTCAGAAAGCAATGGTAAATAAAATAAATATAAGTGTTTGTTTTCAGTGCAAAATGAACTGTCATGGGTGAGGCCTGAGGTGTTAATGAACACACCTTGATTAGAGTCTAATGGAGACTTGGCTGGGGCAGAGGGGGAGGTAATGGTCAATTTTATTCTAAAAATCTTAATGGGTTCACCGTGAAATAAAATTATATTTATCAAATGGGAAAAAATCATATAACTAAATATAAGCTCTTAATCCTAAGAACCATGAATAGGAAATAATAAGACTTATAACTTAAACAAATGAGATGTACAGAAAGGCTTAAGAAATTATTTCATCTGAGAACAGAAGAAAGGCTAGAAATTAACCAGATTAGAGTAGCAAGACATCTAGTTAAAGATAACTGCATACCAAAAACCCTCAGGTCAGAAAGAGCCTGGATGTGTACCTGGGACTGAATGAAAGATGATACAGTCACTATGTTGGGAATCAGGTGGAATGGCACAGGATGAGTTGGGAGAGGTAGGCAAGGGCTAACCTAGAATAGCTTGAATGTGGCAGTTCACTTGGTTAAACTATTACAAAGATCTTCCTACTTTTAGAAGAGGAAGCAAAGATTCAGGAAAGGAAGTACTTGTTTAAATTCATACAGCTGGCCTGTGGGAAAACGTAGCCTTCTTAGAAGAAAACCATTGAGGGCATTGCTTTCCTTCGTGATGAGTCCTCAAAGTGAGAGAATCCACCAGCAAGCACAAAAGGCTCCTGCAGAAAGATCAACGTGATTCAACAGGTGAATGTGAAATGCATAAGCTCTCCTTTTCCTTCTCTTCCTTTATAATCACACACTCTGCTCAGAACCTGCTCATCCCACATTGGGAGCAGCACATAGTCATGTGGCTGCATGAAACCCTTCTGCAACTTGCTAAAAGTTGCAGCGTCTAAGATCAGTTTTATCACAAATAAAGATGTTTGGGTCTCTGAAGGGCCTGGTGTGCCTCTTCTCTCTGTGTCTGCTTCTCTCTCTCTCTCTCTCTCTCTCTCTCTCTCTCTCTCTCTCTCTCTCTCTCTCTCTCTCTCTCAAATAAATAAATAAGATATTTTTTTAAAAATCTGAGGAGTGGAGTGGGATAGAGAGATGGTTCAATGGTTAAGGCACCTGCCTTCAAATCCTACCAACCTGAGTTCAATTCCCCAGTACTCACATAAAGCCAGATACACAGGGGCTGGAGAGATGGCTCAGTGGTTAAGGCACTTGCCTCCAGTGCCTAAGGCCCCGGGTTCAATTCCCCAGTATCCACATAAGACAGTCTCTTTCTCTCTCTCTCTCTTTCTCTCTCTCTCTCTGCTTGAAAATGAATAAAATATAAAAAAAATCAAAGTGGCACACTCAACTTGAGTTCATTTACAGCAGCTGGAGGCCCTGGTGCACCCATTCATTCTCTCTCTCTCTCTCTCTCTCTCTCTCTCTCTCTCTCTCTCTCTCTCTCTCTTTCTCTTTCTCTTTCTCTCTTCTTACAAATAAATAAAGATATTTCTTTTTAAATTTTAAATATTTATTTTTAAATTTTATCCTATATTTCAGGTTAAGAAAGGGGAAACCAGGTAGGTTGAAACTGAGCTGAAAAACCAGAGTCAACGCTAGACAAGCAGGGTAGTGTTTGACCACAAATGGCTCTGGCAGCTGCTGTTCTTGTTTTTATAACATTGATTTCGAGCTAATCAACCCTGGCTTCCCCTTCATTTTCACAGAGGGTCCTAATCAATACCCAAATCTAAAATGTTCCCATAAGGAAAATAGTTTGCAATTAGGGCCTCCCATACTCTCTGATGTGTCCCCTGAAATGTAGTAATTTGAATTTTAAAAATAAGAGGGTTTTTTTAATAGTATATTTTAAATGTGCCATAAAAAAAGGTTTTTAAAGAAAAATTCTCTGAGTCCTCTCCCCTCATAACCAAAATACTGGTCCACTAGTCTGCCCCATCTCCATCCCAACTCATCTTCTGAATCCCAACCCCACTCCACAGAGATTGCAGACAAACACAGGAGGAGAGGTCATGAGAAGCTAGAAGTTCCTCACAGAGGCACTTGAGAAATCTCCATGCACAGGATATTCTGAAGGAAGAGTGATATGCTTTTCACTGAGTATAGCTTCACTTCAGAAACTAGTGTTCTAACAAGTACACTTCATGCTCACAATTACCTCACCTATATTGTTTTCCTTTGATCAGAAGCTTTCATATTCAATAAATTACTTAGATGATGATCTCCATATCTAAATAGTATAGAATTAGGCTAGATTGACATATGGACTGTAAACTGAATGTGGAAAATTGCATTCAGGAATGACATAATATATTTCCTGGATAAATAGAAGGAAATCATTTGTGCTGTTTAATCTTGATTGTCAACTTGCTCAGATTCAGAAATGACTAGGTGATTAGTGAAACACATGCCTGGCTACACCAAAGGTAATTAGATGGTGAAGGATTTGACCCCATCAGTGGTCTCATCTCTTGACAGATTCTTACTATGATATTACTGGGAAGTAGGAAAAAGTAGGAGACAGAGTGTAGTTGAAGGCAACAGGGAAAGTTTTGGAGGCTACATCTCACGTTGACTCCTTCCTATATCCCCCAGCTCCCTCTGTACTGTCCTCCATGAAGCAAAGAGTTAACTTCTGACACACACTACCACCAACAGCCTGTTCTGGTGAATACAAGCATGGACTAAGCCATTTGAAACCATGAGAAGCCAAAATAAATCATTCCTCCCTGAAGTTGTCTAGTTTATATACTTTGGCCACAGCCACACAAAGCTAACCAATATACCAATATTTTTATGAGATGAAAAGAGAAAACTTAATATATCCACAAATGTTAATTGACCTACAATCACTCTGAAAAAGTCATAGCTTACTGAAGACTTTTTAATGTCATTTTTAAGAAAGCTCAGTTTTATAACTAATTCAACCAATGCAATTTATGATGAAATTATATCGTATGAAGTCCAAAGGGGGAAGAGTTAATTTTATTGCATTGATTAATAACTACTAATTTCTTATTGATAATATGATTTTATATTTCGTCTTTAAAAAAAAAAAAAGAAGGTTCAAGAGCTCTGTAGAAATCAAGTAATGACATAGAATGACATTTTCCTTGTCAGCAGCCATCCCTGGAACCTGAGTCATAAACATTACCTGCTTGATGGTGTGATTTAAGAAAACTGCAGTGTATGAGGCAGGTCAAACAGTTCAGGTACAAAAATCAAACATTTTTTGTATCGACCTTTAAAAACCTATCAAAATCTTGATAGGTATGGCCTGAGATACAAAGTTCCACTTGTGATTTGCTAAGCCCGGTGTGAAAACAGTGATTGTGTGAGATCCTTGACACAGAGCTGCAACTCAATGACCCTGGAAATCGAGGTACCGGTGTTATGCCTGGCATAGAGAGGTCACAAAGCAAATTTCTACAGGCCTGATTCATTACAGGAAGAGCATATGGAAGAGTCAAGGCTTCATAAAACATATGGCTTCAGAGACAGGGCTATAAAAACATTTCTGTTGTCCTCCCCAGTCTACATATTAAAAGGAAGCAAAAGATTGAGTGTGTTGTTTCTTCTAGTTGCAAGGTGTGGTTACATAGACATGGCTATTAATTCCCAATTTCCATTACATTAAAAAAATTGATCAAGGCAATGAGAGATTAGAGTACTTTGCTTACTTATAATCATAGAAGGTTAATACTTGACTAGACCTGAAAGAATGTCTAGTCTAGTGGTTTTAAGTGAGGTTCAGTGGACTCCAAGGTGCCTCAGCAATGTCTTTGAAACACTAGCAGAAAGGGCCAACAGGCAAGTCTATATATATACACACTCCACTTACACAGGATTTAGCACAACTATGCATGTGCGTACACACACACACACACACACACACACACACACACACACACACACACACATTTATCTTGTATCTGGATTTCATTAGAAAACATGGTTTCCAGTACCAAAAAAAAAAAAGATCTTCAATGCCATTTACCAAGTTCACCATTGTAATTGTATATATAGACATAGATGTAGAGCCTGTATTCCCAAAATGTTATAAGCAATTAATTGCAGGGGGGAAAAAAGAAGGAAAAAAAAGGCTGATTCCAAACTTGGTGTTCATTCTACTTCACTGCTAATATTGGGAACTTTTTGGTTCTTGAGAAAGTTCCTATAAGCCTAGGAAGCCAGAAAGCAGAATGTATAATTATAATGTGTTGCGAACAGCTTTTAGGCCTGTCATGCTAAGCAGTTGCAAAGGGATCCACATTGGTCTATTCCTGCATGTTGGCACCAAACTGCAGCATATTTAGAAAGAAAATATTTAGGTATACCTAAATGAAGGGAGTAAGCCTGAAAAATACTGAATGTTTGGGTAGCTGTGGTCAACTGATAGGTAGCAGAACTAGAACGTGGACACTGTTCTATTCAAGACTCCATTCACTGGATATGCAGACAAGGCTAGCTCATTTCAAAACTGAATACGGACTGAACAGAGAGGCATCCATGACCATGAGCAATGAATGTTAAGCTTTAACACCAGAAGAAGAAATAGAGGCATGCCTAAAGGCTTTATGACACCTGACTTAAAATGCCATAAGTCCAAACAGAAAAGGTGAAATACTGAGATTTAAATCCTAAGCTAGCATTCACTTGGAGTTCCATTATCTGTCATTCAAGGATTTAGAAGCCCAGGAGGGAAACTAAGGCCCCCCAAAAGTCATGTAAACATAAAAGTGCTCCCAGGTTTTCCCAGCCTGAACTGTCCCTGCTACAAACAGAAGAAAGTGGGCTGACTCAAGGAGATGTGACTGTGTAGAGGGCAAAAGACGAGATAGGGTGTCACTGAGGCGCAGTCATCTGCTTGGGCACTGCTGACAGGGCATGGATTCCACGTGTTCATTTGGGAAAGCCAGCGCTCCCCTGTAATTTCGCCCCAGCTGTTCAAGCTGAGGCTGCTCTGTAAAGTGAAGCAAACTGGTGAAAACGCTGAAGTTCAGCAGTTTCAGACAATGCTTCTGCATTGTCCCAGCCCACGGATTCTGCTACATTGACCAGATGCTTGGGGCCTCCCGAGCCAATCTTACAAAGGAGCTCCATCAAAAGGAAGCAAGACTCCTTGTGCATGGGGTCCTAGCCAAGGGGAAACAGGCCAAGGACTGTTAGGTCCCCATAAGCCTGTTCTGCCATGACTGTATCTGATCTGTGTGAAACCTTCCGAGAGCCCCCAAGGCTGATGTCATCAGGGTTCAATTGTAAAACCAATTGTTAACACCAGATGAATTGCTTTCATGGTGGTAGTGATAGTTGTTTGGTTAAATGAGTTGGTCCGTGGGTTGGTCTGTGGATTGGTTGGCTGACCAGCTGCCTCTTTCTTATTTCAATTTTATGTCCATAGCTTACACTGAATATTCTGTCTCCAAAACACAGCAAATCCAAGAGCAATGCAAAAGAGCTCACTATTTCATCTCTGACCTCTATTTCATTTCATAGTATTTATGTCACTTTCCAATACATTCACCCTCTAAATCTAAAGCATCTTTCCCAACTACCCACAGATACTTTTATAGGGCTACTTTTCTTTCCAGAGATGTTTCTACACCCATCCAATTGTCATTGCAACTCAATAAATGGCATCTTTGCAAAGGCCTGTCTGAAATAAATTTTATGGCTTCATGCAAATAATTTGCTTTCAGCCCTGCCAAGTCCCTCTGGCATTATATATGATGCCATCTATTTTCCATGAGTTCAGCACAATAAAAAGAAGTTGACCAGTATAATCATTGTTAGATATTTCCTTTACATTCTAAGATGTTGTCAGCAAAAGGAGACCCTGGGTGTGGTTTCAGAAATTCCTTCCAGTGTCCATGAAGCAGCCGCTATGGCTCATGAAAAGCTGAGCACAGCATAAGCGATAGAGATCCTCATCTCAGATGATCGAGTGAAAGCCCACTATCCAAGCCCCTCGTGTCCAGTTTCTGTCAGTAATTGAAGTGTCTGGAAGATAAAAAGAGCTTCACCATGAAATGAAAAAATAATTCCTTTAGAAACATCCATCTTGACAACAACTAAATGTGTGGACCAGGATTTCAAGCACTTAGTCACTCACTAAGGAATAAAAGATCTAATTTCCAGGACTGCTGGAGGGGGCAGGGGGACTTTGCCTTCCACAACACACAAGTCTTTATGACTCATTTTTCTTCTTACAATTCTCAGGTGGCCAAGTTCACACAATGGACAGGTAGATTAAGTAAAGATCAACTGGGGCTTCTGAAAAGTGCAGCTTTTGTGGGCATTGTCAGCAGTCATTCAGGGAGTGATAAGATATAAGTAAGCCACTTAGGGCACTGGTTTAGCCCATGGAGATTTATCGGCCTATTCCCTGAACCAGGTGTTAGAAATTCTCACCAGTAACAACAAGCCTCTGTCACCTTGTTTTCCCTGGAGGCAAATAAGATGTGGAGAAATTCTGGATTCCAAAAAGAAATGATGTCTGTTTTGAACCAGGCTATTCTCTGGTCTATTGGGCATACTTCCAGACAAAGGTGAACTTGCCTCTTTTACCTCAAGTGTATGGGTTTTAATAAACCACAGAGAAGAGCAAAAGAACCACAGAGATGGCGTGGGATACAAAATAAAAAGTCTATCCAATCTCTTGCTTCTTTATTGATTTAAACTTCTAATTATAAAAAATATAAAAACACATAAGACATATAAATAGGTTAATGACATATAAGCTCGGCATCCTGAAATCGTCACCTACATCAAAAGATAAACCCTTGCCAGCCTTCCAACAGATCCTGCCTATATGTTGCAGCCATATCTCAAATACCTCCCTCCAAAATTAATCACGTTCATAACTTTTATAGGAAATGCTTTGTTATATAAATGTACATAACTCATCACAGTGTAGTATTACCTATTTTATTAAATCTGAGTTTTAAGTCTCCTCTTTTGTTTCTTTGCTATTTCAGACAAGATCTTCCTATTGCCCCCTGGCTTGCCTTTCTGCTCACTCTGCCTCTACTTCCTGAGTGCTGGTTGTATGGATGTCCACCACCACACCCAGCCTTTTTTTGAGCCTCAGGTTTTTTCAGCTGTTTTCTTTTTCTCCTTTTTGTTTCTTTGTTTGTTTCATATTTGTTTTACCTTACAATGCATCTATTTAAAGACCCAGAGAACTTTTTCTGCATACTTTCACACCCCCACAGTCCAGAAGTTAAAGACTGACATGGGAGAGTTCAACACATTTCTATTCCCTCAGTATTTCCTAAAGACCAAACGATGGATTCAGAAGCTAGCTAGGTTCAGACCCACCTCTTAGAAAAAGCTAAAATCTTACACAATATTTGGCTCTCCCTGGCCTTGTTAGCAGCTGTCTATGCTTATATCATATCTAGATCCAAGAAGTCATTTGGAATTTGTAAGAGGATAGTAGTTTAACCTTATCAATTCTTTTTCATGTATTAATGCAATATGCATCTTATTTATAATAATATTACTATTTATTTTCCAATGTTGCAGTCTATGGCGGATAGGCAGGGCTTTGAGTCCTATGTCCTATTTCCTATTTTCCAGAATTCATTCTCCAGAAATTTGAAAAGCTAACTAGGCATTTAAATTCTAGTAATCCCTTGGTATCCATATGAAACTGATTCCAGAAACCTTCTTGGATACCAAAACCCATGGATGCACACGTTTTATACATGTAATGTCGTAGACTTTGCATAAATAGTTGTTATATTGTTTGGAGAATAATGACAAAAAGCCCATATAGGTACAGTGGAGATGCAATTTTTTTTAGAGGTTTTATTTATTTATTTATTTATTTATTTATTTATTTGGTTTTTCGAGGTAGGATCTCGCTGTAGTCCAGGCTGACCTGGAATTCACTATGTAGTCGCAGGGTGGCCTTGAATTTATGGCAATCCTCCTACCTCTGCCTCCCAAGTGCTGGGCGCCCAGCGAGGTTTTAATTTTTTTTTTAGAATATTTTTTTAATATATATTTATTGTCCATAATGAGTTACATTATTTAGTGGGCAAACCATGCGTTATCCCGAATTCCCCAATTCCCCCCCCCCCATCCCTGATCAGTTGTATATCCTCCTCCGTGGGCTGTCTGTATTAGTCCTTGTGGCAAGGGATCCTGTATATCTTAGTACTCGGAGATGCAATTTTTTAAATATTTTCAATCCATGGAGACAAAATCATAGAGATTAGAAAATCAATTGTACGATTAGGTATTCATTCATGTAAAAAAAAATTGCATGGGTTCCCTTGCAGTTATAACTTGTTTCAAGTTTAATGTGTTCTTCAGTTTTGTTCACAAACCTCCAGTAGAGTTTTTAACTTCCTGGGTATGTGTTTTAACAGTGTTCCATATACATCCAACTTACATATTTCCTGTTCCACATCTGGAATTGGCAATTGCTCCAAGGAGTCCTGTTTTCTTTGAATTGAAATGTTCTTTTAAAGCCACTACAACATAAATTTTGGTTTTTTGTTTTTGGTTTGTTTTTTTTTTCACCACTGGACTGTTTCTTATTTCTAGACCTTCCCAGTGAGCAAAGACTGGAAATAGACAAATATGCTATGTTTGTATGTATAAACTGCTAAGAGCATGTGCTTTTCCTTCTCCTTTAAACTCAAGAACATGGACTTCCCTAATAAACATCTTTACTATTATATCTACCTCTTTATTTTTATACAACCTAAGTCCTGATGTCAGAAGGCACATGTGAGGTTAAGATTAGAAAATCACATTTCTAATCGCTCATTTCTTTTTTTTTTTCTTAATACATGCCACAAACTTCAATAAGAAAAAAGCTAAGAAAAGATTGGTGAGGAACTTGGTGGGAAATTAAATAGATAAGAAAAAGAAGTGCTTTCTCAGCAAACACCCACCCCAACTGACATCCAGCTGTTAGGAAGAACACCAGGCATTGTCAGGGGTTCAGGAGTTCCCCTTAAGAACATACAGAATAGAAGGCATGAATCAATTTCTTTAATGGTAAGATCCATAGATATTTTCACATTCAGAAAAATGCCAAAGACCACCAAAATGTTAAGAAACATGCTGCAGAAGAACTCAAACAAGTTTCTTTTTTTATTATTTATTTATTTATTTATTTATTTATTTATTATTGTCCATAATGAGTTACAATATTTAGTGTGCAAACAATGAGTTGTTATCCCCAATTCCCCGCTGGCCTCCCCTCCCCAATCCGCTGAATAACCTCCTCCATGGGTCGTCTGGGGATCCCAAAGATACTACTATTAACCTCAAAAGATAGTGTTAATGTCATCACTAGAGTCACCCCACTCCCACAACCATTGCCCTAAAAATAAATGAACAAAAACATTCCTGTTTGCGAGATGAATATAATTAGGGTGATTGGGCAGAGATGGGAGATCTGGAGATCAGTTAAAATTAACACAGCTAGAGATCAATGTCATAGAATAAAAATGTTAATAAAGATAACATTTTAATGTAACTATGTTTACTTCAAATAGTTCAGCTGTCCCTAGATAGTAATTATGTTTGTGGTAGCATGTTTTTATTTTCATGGAAAAACAAAGGAAAGAATATGATTAAAGAGAAAGAGGGATTAAATAGTTGCTAAATCCCAGCATAATGATCCTTAAAGATGAAAGAAGAAACTCACTGGTTTCTGTCATGGCCATCAGTCTTTAAAAGTCTCTGTTTCAGGAAGCAAGAGAAGGGAGACATGTAAAGACAGTCAAGTCACATGATTTATAAATAGAGCCTTTTTGTTGTTTGGTGCTGATGTTTTATAACCATGGCACTTGTTGCTTCTTACAAATGTTCTCTAACCCATAGGTTTCATTAATTATGATTTAACTATAAATCAAGACCAAATTTGCCCTCATATAGCAATTCCAAATTTTCCTGTCAGTTTGAAGCATGAGCATGTGGTACTGCTTTGTGATTGGTTTGTAGAACAGACATGATCTTGTTTCAGGGAAGCTTCAAAGAGAGAACAAAGTCCCTGAGTCTCCCCAAAGGAAGCAAGGTTTCAATGGAGCCTTGGGTGAAGGCGCAGGGAGGCCAGATTGGAGTCAGGCTTCGTGTCCCAGTGCAAGCCCTCTACCCAGGATTTACATGAATAGAGTTTAGGGATCCCAATAAAAGAAACCCAGGAAAGTAGATGATAAGCAAAAAGAACAGCACTTTACAAACCATGCCTCATCAAATCAGAATTCCTTTGTTATTTATTTATTTATTTATTTATTTATTTATTTATTTATTTAAGAGAGAGAGAGAGAAAGAGGTAGAGAGAGAAAATGGGTGTCCCAGAGCCTTTAGCCACTGCAAATTCCAGACACATGTACCACCTTGTACATCTGGCTTTATGTGGACACTGAGGAATCAAACTCGGGTCCCTCTGCTTTGCAGTGGAAGGCCTTAACCAATTAGCATCTCTACAGCCTCAAAATTCCTTCTAGTGGATCAGGATAGACTTCCACAAGACTTGCTGATGGTTTCCCTGCTCTCTCTCAGGCTCAGCTATGTGCATTTTCCTCACAATGGGAGAAAGTGCTTCGAAAACTGGGCATCATGACCATGACTTAATAATGTGTTCATCCTAAAATCCAGTTAGTTAAGAGGAAAGAAAAATAAAACAGTAGGAGGTAGGTAATATAACAAAGACAGAAAGACGGGTATAAAATTGAAGTTGGAGAAAATTAAAGTAGAGAATGATAGGCATGAATGAAGTAAACTAGATACAAGGATAAGTGGTATAGTTAAGTGGAGCAACTTGAGTAGAAAGCCACCATGCAACTATGAAAAGTGTGCTTTCTAATATATGTAATGATATGGAAAAATCTTTGCGATGTAATGATTAACTGTAAAAGCACCTTGCAAATAGTTTATATAAAGATCCGTTCATCTACAAACGTTTGTATATCTGCATGTACATGACAGAGAAAGATAAGAGCCCAACAAAAGACAGAAAGATACAGAGCATGATTTTATTTTACATAGGATTGTGGGAGATTTTCTTTTTTTTTTTATGCTTCTCTGTATTTTCCAATCAAGTGTAACACATGGAATGATAATGATAATTATCCAAAGCCAGAATACTCTTCTGTAAATTCTTTCTGTGTCCTCTCCCCCTAACCCCATTAGATGAAAAGTTAGGGTCAAAATTGCTAAACTAAGGGCAAAATTACACTATTGAGAAGAGAGCTAAGGAAAACAAAAAATTCTTGCCACACTCTGAAAATTATCTTTCTACACCTGATTCTTGTTTCCAGCCAAATCCTCCTACATTACCAATTAGTACGAAGACAGCAAACATTGTGAAAAAAAGCATCAGACTCTGACTTCTGACAAAGCAACAGTTAATGTTCCAGAGGGTCTATTTTGCTGATAATTGGCTATTCCACCATTCGAATCCTGGCTTTTTGATTTGGAGTAGTCACAGCAGGCCCTTGCAGATTGGCTAATGAGCTGTCCACTCACTGCAGAGTTCAGCTGTTCATCAAGCCCCTGAGTAATTTGGAGGAGGCTTGGGATACCTACAGCAGCTCAAGTGGAAAATGAATATCCGAGTAGTCCTTAAAAGGAAAATGACATCCTGCCCAAGCTGAAAACGTCTGTTCTTTGGGGGTAGATTCATCTAGACTAGTCAAATTAGACTGAGAAATGGCTAAATGGAACATGTATCATCTCTGGACTCTGGAAGCCTGCTTTCTCTCCCAGAAAAGCAGAGCTCCAGCGTCTCCCTGCAGTCATTGCCTGCTGCCTCAAAGTGACTTTAGAATCATGTAAATGAGAAGTAAGCTTGTTCATATAGAAAACGGGGCATAAAGAGACATTGAAACTGTAAAACTAAAGTGTGAGGGAGGGAGATGAGAGGTTGTAAACAGATAATATAGTACAATATTAAGTAATTTGGAGAAACCTCAATAAAAGAGCAAGAATTTAGGTGGGTTTCCATCTGAATCTGCCCACTTGCATGGCAGTCAGACAGCAGGGTGTAAAAGGAAACTGAAGCTTTGCAATGTCAGCCAACTGTCATCCTGTCAAGAGTACAGACAAATAGTTACCAAGAGAAATCGATAGCACTGGGAAAAAGGCTTTCTTGTCCATTTATGATGGATAACACAGCCAGGGTGTAATGCATTGAAACAACTAACTCAACTGTTGCAGCCTGCTAGGTCCCTGATTCCCAAGCCATTTCCCTATTCTGAGGACTTAATCCACAGTGTTCCCTGAAAATCCCAGTTGGGGTAATGGTAGGAAAGAGTGGAAAGGACCGTCCATTTTACCATGTCTAAGCACTATAATTGAAAAAGCAGCTAGCTCTTGGCTACAAGTGTTTCTTAGAGCTCACAGCACTAACAGCTCTTATGTAAGATCCACATGAAGACTTTGAAGGCGATTCAGGAGAAAGCTAGCTCGGATTAGGTGGTTCTGGTTAGGAACAGAAGCCCAAAGAGAGAACCAGAAGATGCTACCCCACCTTGGCAGGAATGGAACTCACATCTGATCCATACAACAGCTGCCTTCAGTCTAGCACTCTCGCTAGGTGGGCTGGCCTTTGGGGTCAGCCGTTGACTCTGAAGACCAATCAGGTCTTCCCTTTACATACCTGAGTCTGAGGAGAGTATTCATTTTCAATCTAATATAAAGGCTTGTCAGATGCTGGTCTCTGCCCTGTGATCTGTCTGGACAGCATTCCGACTTTCCCCAACCCACCGACCCTGGGTAGGTGAAGCATTGTTTCCTGGCTTGGGTAGCTTTCTGCTTGCCTCTGTTTTATGCTTTGCTATAATTCTCACTTTAATTACTTGTATGATTTTCCTCTGATCTCTGAGTCTATCATGTGTGCATTTTCTTTAAACTCTAGATCTACCATGTGGGAATTCCCTCTTAACTCTGTGTAATTTCTCTAAACTCAGCGTAACTATGGGTGTAACTCTCTTTACTGTCTCGTCTGACTTTTTTCATCGCTGCTTTAGTATTTTATCTCTGCTATTCTTCCTTAAGCCATCACCACTTGTTCTCTTAACTTTCTTCCTTGGGGAAGCTCAGGGCGGATGCTGTGTCTTCCACATGAGTGCACCCTACAGAAGCTTCTAGGTCCTCTCATCCAAGATCTCATGGTTCTGTCCAGCCTCTACCTAGACCTCCATTTCTCTTGAATGGACCTCATGAACCATGCTGTGCCTTCAACACAAGGGTGTTTCTTATCTTCCATATGGTTGTAACTCTGCTCCAGCCTTTAATTAGCTTTAAAAAACTCACAATTTGTGAGTTCTCCCATACTAAATTCAATAATTTATAATTTAACCTTCTTAAGTCTGTTTTTATCAATTCTTTGTTAAAAATAGGATAAGGACCCAAAATTGGAGTTCATAAGCTTTGGGAGACCCTCCTGAACCCCAATACCCTGCAACAACATTACAGTGAGAAAGGAGACAGGCTCTGCTATTGATCAACAGAGAAACTGGAATATTGGTATAGTTCTGTCTTTTTCCAAACTTTTAGAAGTCTTTGTGAAATCCAGGACTATATGCTCAAAATAAGTGAGTTTCCTGTGTCTAGCCAAGATTCTTCTATTGAAACTTCCTGCTTCCAATAGACAAATGGGAATTTTACAGCTAAGGGGTGATTCCTTTATAAGCCAAGTAGGATTTTTTATGAGGCTGAGGATAGTTAGAAAATAATAGCTTCTCTATCTTAGTATAATTTTTGTATTTCCCTTCTGCCACCAGACACTCTTAGAAGTTGGTATCCTACCCAGAGTTCTCTATTGGACATTTGGGCCTTGCAAGAAGTATGGCTTCCAGACAGGGAGCCTCTGGTTTCACTGGAGACAGCCCAGTGATGGAGCTTGTACCCATTAAAAAACACATTGGCTCTCATACTGATTTCAGGGTGACTTTGGGCAAATGATCCAACCCCACGGTGGCTCAGCCCCTCATTTGTAAAATGGTGATCATCTTCTCTATCTCACTAGGCGTTCAGAGAATCAAATAAAATCATGAATATGAAAGAACTTTGAAAAATGTTCACTCATAAAATCACAGAATTTTAGAAGGACCTGAGGGACCACTTAGTACAGACCCTTATAATACAGATGAGGAAACAATCCCCAAGTGCTTCAATGAGTTGAACAAAGTCAAACAGAAGCAGAGCTGCTGTATGTCAAAGCACAATTATCATAAATTAATACAGTTCCAACTTGAGTGCAAACATATTATTTTTCTTTACTCTGAGCACAGAAAGGTGCACAGTCTATAGAAATTAAAAGATATTCTTTTGTAATATGTAGTAAATGACTTATTGCTAAGACACCATAACAAGGATAAAAGATAATTATTTTTACCTCCCAACTTGAAAAAAGAATTTAAAATGCTGTCATATTTTTTTAAATTTTTTATTTGCAAGCAAAGAGAGAGAATGGGCTCACCAGGGACTCTTGTGGTTGCAAATGTACATCAGACTGTACAAATGTACATCTGAGTTACGAGGGTCCTAGGAGGTAGAATTCAGGCCAGCAGTCTTTACAAGCAAGTGTCTTTAACTGCTGAGCCATCTCCCAGCCCTATCCTATATATTCTAATGAAGTAATACATGTGATGTATGTTGATGATAAGCAATATGAAAGAGTACTTGGGCATTTCTTTCATGAGGAAAGGAAAACCTTCATAAAGAGATTGATTAGTCCCCAGGGAACAAAAATAGAAAAGAAAGAGAAAGAGAAAGAAAGAGAGAGAGAGAGAGAGAGAGAGAGAAGGAAGGAAGGAAGGAAGGAAGGAAGGAAGGAAGGAAGGAAGGAAGGAAGGAAGGAAGGAAGGAAGGAAGGAAAAAGAAAGGGTTTTATCATTAAGTTTAAGACTATAAACAAATATTTCTCCCTACTCTTTTTTGCCAAGTCAAGATTGTTCTCTACAAACAAAATGAGTTTGTACAAAAACTGATTTTCTTACCATCCATTTCCAAGGCAGTCATTGACTTCTAAGTTCCTACCTTTGTCAGCAAAAATGAGATATGCTGATGTTTTAATAGTCATACTTCTTCTGAACCTTCTGTCTTTCTATCCCACTCCTGAAGTGTAGGACAGTTTCATGGGAATAAGCCTTTTTTATTATTTTAATTAAGTAGACACTTTGTATGAATAAGTTTTGTGTTGGTACCACCATTTCCCTTCTCCCTGCCCCCATTCCACTGAGTTTCCTCCTGGGTGGGATTGCTGGTATGTTCAATGGATATACCTTTTATGTTAAATATAGACCTATGACCCAGAATCTTTGCCTCTTCATTTCTTGAAAACCCTTCTCAGAATAAGACTTATTCTACTTATAAATTCCCTTCCTGCAGCCTTTATGGCAGAGTGCTGCTCCGTTGGCCTGATCTCTACCTTAAAGAACAGACTCCAAAGGTGGCTATGTATATTACTTATCCTCTTTAATTCTGAGATGCTAAACTTAGCAGTTTCACATAAGTCATTCAGATTCAGTTGGGGTAAAAACCAAGTCTGATGAACTAGCTCTGATTTTTAGAAACAAAACTGCTGGAAACCCCAACACCAACCCCTTTCATGTTCCTCCTGTCCGGTCACCCAAAATGGAAACCAGACAAACTTCTAAGTCATGACTCCCTTCACTATCTTTGCCCTAACATCCAAAGACTTTTATTAAACCTTGAACTAGAGAGTTTTATAAGACCACATCCCCATGCCCAGGCCATCCATCCTGCTATTTCCTTCCTTTTTTAAAAGAAAGGTCAATTTCCATCATTTCACAGGCAGAAATGGTAGAGAGGAGCAGAGTTCACAATTGCCATCTCTGAAAGCATTCAACAAAAATAGCACCTTTTCTAAAAGGTCTTTATGATAATTGGTTGACAGGACATTTGAAATAACTTTACAAAGAGTCATTATAAAAATCCTCATGAAGATAAGAATGTGAAACGCACAAGCACGGGTCATTTTATGCTCACTCCCTCACCAACCTCCCTAGCAGATCTGACACTTCCACACCAGCTCAGCCAAGCACCAGGCCTCCTCCCTTCCTGCAAACTATGACTGTTCTTACTCTTTAGTTTTCCCTAGAAAGCTGTAGTTGGTCAAAAATTCAAAAGTAGTCTGGCTATTAAGAATTGTGAAAAGCTATACTTTGAAAAAAATGAATGTTTCTTTTTGCAGGAAAATCATTTACAAATTCAGAATTAGAAGTGTTAGTCTATTATTCTGTTCATATCTCAAAAACTTCAATTATTTAAATTCCTCGCGTTTTTGGGTGAAATGTATTGCTGTCTAATTTAAAATGTTCTTCAAATAACCAAGATCTGTATTTCAGCCATCATAGTGGTTAGTGTATGTCTCTGCATGATCCTTCTAACAATACAAGTATGTACAGCACCAATGGCATGTAGGTTTTATTTTGTATTTTAGTACACTGAACTATACCTAATCCTACAAATTTAAATTAAACTTAATCCAAAAGTTTTTTCACTCAGTCTGATCACACTCATGAGCTGAATTCCTATAGCATAAGGCACTTCTACTATGTAAAAAAGATACAGAATCCAAATAGCCTAATATACTCAATGTTACCACTTAATGCCAGGCCAAGAAGAGCCTAGGCTTCGGAAACCATTCAATCTTAAATAAAATTGCAACTTCGTTTCCACTTTTTAAAGCTAACCTCTGTACCCACTACAGGAGAATCTCCAGAACGTGTATGACTTCTTGATACAATAGCCAATTTTTAAATTTGATTTCAGACGTGATAAATTAAATTCTCTAAAGATTTACATTTATTATAGCCTAATATGCTTGTTTAAGAAATTTTGGTCAATACATATGATCCAAAGCATTTTTCTTTCTTTTTTTTTTTTTCTTCTTTTAAATGGAGTATAAATGAAACACTTTTTCCTTTTTTTTTATTTTTTGTGCAATTTATTTCACCACTAAATGCTTAATAAACTCTATTAATTGACTTTATATAAGTTACAGGCATCCCAACAGAGTGCAATTAATAATACTGATAGTGTGAGATGCTCTGAAAAACTTGAAATTGGCCTCAAAATGAATTGCATGGTAATAAATTTTCAAAAGAAAATAGGCAAAACACCCAGCAAGTTCTTTTTTCCACAAGAATTTTTATTCATTTTAAATCAAAAATTTCTAATTTGAGGGAGTTTGATATCTTTTTTCTGATCACTCACATAAACAAACTAATCCTAGGTTCAACGTAACTACTCTGCATTTCCAAGATTCTTTATCAAGATGTAAAAGACGCTAGACAAACAACTCAAGATTTTCATATAGAGGTTTGTTGAGATCAGGCTCTATCCCCACCTTAAGCTAATCCACTTTGTGTAAAACAGCGATTTTTCAGATAGTGCCTAGTCCTGAAAGACTCCATTTTATAAGTAGTATTTGACATCCATGGAGGATGACTGCTTCGGGGCAGGCGTGTAAAAAACACAGTCCTTCTGGTCCCACTTGCAAGGCACAGATTGAGAAGTAACTCATTCCTAAAAGTTTAAAGAAAAGCACCCTATAAATATTTCAAAGTAAATTAGGACTATAGAAACACGTGGACCTATGCCTTAAACTTATGAGTAAGGAAATACGTGGACCTATGAAAATCATGCAAAAACCAGATTGGAGAATTGATCAGACACATCTGACTGGGAAAGTCTGAGATGGACACCTAATGCTATTATGGTGACAGCCCCACAAACCTATCATCAGACTACTCACTCAGTGGATGTCTCAAGTGTCCCAGGGGCTTCAGCCTGGCTCCATCCCTACTATTGACATGACCTGTTCAAATTGCCACCAGCCAGTCAGCCTATTTATTGGTCTGAACCTGCCATCCATCTGTTGGCTTGGACCAAGTCCTATCCTTAACCTTCACATTGTTCAAAGTACTGCATTTGGCTTCTGCAGCTTTGGTTTAACCTGGGACCTGGCAGCTAGCAGCAGCCCCAGAAGACCTCTAACTGGGTTAGTTATCTGACTGCAACAGAGATTCTGGGTGCCTGTCCCCTAGCTCTGAAATCCTGGCATGCTTTGAACTCTGCTCTTGTTTCTTTGACCCTTTACAACCATTCTGTAACCTACACACACAAACATGAGTAAATATCAATAATTAAGATTGTAATAAAAAATAAACCCCGTGCTTACCTCAGCCTAGTTATCAAAGAAAGCATGACTATTTGGTAAATTGTTGCCAACAAAACCATCATACCAGCAAATTTGTTGTTTTTCAATAAATTCTGACATTGTGGAAAGATAAAAATAAGTCCATGTTTTTTGTCACAGTGTGCTCACAATGAGGCCAAAATGAACTGCAAGGGTTTATACCAGGCTCCTACTCTACCCCTCACTTAACTTATGTGTCTGCTGTCTCGAGCTTGGGCTCCAGTTTTTTAGAAAATTAACATAAAGAGTGTCAGATATAAGAAAGTCTGCAAAAAGATTAGGGGAACTCAGGAAATTAGTGTCCTAAGGGGAGCCATAATAAAAGCCTAAGTTGAAAATATCTCAGAACAGACAGGAGGTTTCTGTAAATTATATGCCAACTATATGCAAATGGGCATGATGTGGCCTGAGGGAGAATTCTGGAAGAGGCCTCATCACCTGATACTTCTGTGGTTCTCATTTCACAGTATTTAGCTACTAATATCCTTTCATAGACCTGTAAAATACAGTGACCTTTTAAACCAGATTTTAGCTAAAGCCAGGCATACTTTAAGTACCATGATTAAGAAAATCCAAGAGAATCAGTATAGGCACAGACATCCATAATGAAAAATCTACTCTAAGCAACAGGAAAATTTTATGCATTCATACCCAAATAATTTCAAATTTTAAAGAAAATTCACTCAAAAGTCAGTATCAGGCAGTATGTTGAATGCTTCATATTTCCCTCATTTGTTTTGTTCATTCTCAGAACAGTCCCAGGTGTTGGGGAAGGCTGTTATCTCCATGGTATGGATACAAAGACCACTACCATTTAAACAGGAGAGAGCAACACAGCCAAATCAGACAGTTAGTTAAGCATCTTCTCATCAGCTACAATAGGATTCAGAGTCCCCTAAGTTTCCCCCAGGACTGAAGTTGTTTCTCTTTACCTTGCTTTTTCACGTAAATGGGTACTATAACAGAAAATTAGATAAAAGGGATCTCCCTACTTCATCTTCCTTAACAATATATTAAAAACTAAGAATTCATAATGTCCCTACAGGGCTGGTGAGATGGCTCAGCGGTTAAGGCACTTGCCTCCAGTGCCTAAGGACCCGGGTTCAATTCCCCAGTACCCACATAAGCCAGACCCACAAGGTGGTGGCCCTGGTGCTCTCCTTCTCTCTCTCCCTCTCTCTCTCTGTATCTCTCTGCTTGAAAATGAATAAATAAAAAATTTTAAAAAAACCATATAGATCGTAAAAAAAAAATAATAATAATAATAATGTCCCTACAAATCTCTATCTAAACTTTCCAAATGTAAAACTTGAGAAAAACAGAGCCTGAATATATCAGAAGTCTGGCAAATATTACAATACCTTTATTCCCTCACTCTAAGATGTCTACATTTTATTTTTCTGTTCATAAAAAGTCATAATCCAAACTGCAGAGAGCCACCTAAGCTGCTCCCTCAGTTTAATGCCTCCATCCATCACTGGCTCTGCTGACCTAATTTAAAAGAACTTCTCTTTCCTGTATCAATTGATGTACCAAATCACTGATTAGTTAGTGTCCATCTTATATACAGATTAGAGCTGTATTTAATACATCAACTCCATTAGCTGCTTAATGCCATTTTATAGATTTAACAAAGCAAATTCAAATGCCCATTCTATAAACTTCCTGACAATATCACAGTCCTAGTCTTGGTTTATTTTAACTCATGAATTCTTTTGCATTTTTAAACACTTTTCAAGATGTTCAAAATGTCAGGGAGGGTCAACAGGAACCAAGAGTGTCAAAATCCCCTTTCCACTACTGCATAGTTCTCACAGATCATTGCATTAAAAAAAAATGATCTGAGCAAGTTGAAGCAACTCGGGAAAATCCTCAAGATTCCTTCAAACATGTTATAAACAATCCACTGAAATTACACTGTCCACTGAATTAGAGACTTGGAAGTGGGATGAGGGGATCCTCTCCTTCCTCTTCCAAGCCTAGGGCAGAGCAGGCTCCACTTTTGTTAATAGCTTGCCAATGCCCACAGTTCTGCTCAACCCCCATGAGAGTCTCCTTGTGTGACATGTAGCCAGCTATTGCTAAGTGAGGTCTAGGGAATAATTAGAAAGAAGGCATTTTGACTTTTAAATATTCTACTGTCTTTAAGTGGTTTAAATAATTCTTAAGTGTAATTGCCACAGGGGGAGCAGGGTGTCAGCAGCAGAATGGATGTTGTTGCTAACAGCCAACAGCTGGGAAGGGACTGTGACAATACCCCCTGCTTTGAAATACTTTCCTGGTATCCAGTGCCTCCCTGGCTTGGGAATCTCATAGGACAATATGGCAATGAGAGCTCATCTATCTGCTTGTCAGGAGCACTGCAGGCACCCCATGTACAAGCCGTCCCAGTTCAACCCCGGCTGAGCTGGACCATGACCTGAAAGGAAGCCTTTCAGGGGTGAGAGGCTTTTTATGGTAATTAATTCTCCAGCAGGCGTAATCCCCAATGTCACCTGAACACAAAGGAGCAAGTAGGAAATTCCACCATTCCAAATGCTTCACAGAGATCACACTGAAAAGAGGATGAGCAAAAATTTCAAAGCAAAGTGTTTCTGTAAGGATGCACAGTCACCCTCTGGATGGCTCAGTTGGACTTCATGTATGCTTTTCCATCAAACCGTCTTCCTTCTACAGCTGGAAGTGTCTCTCTACGATGCTGGCTAGATTTCTCATGATCTATCTTATACTGTTGTCCTGTCTTAAAAATCACCATTAATAGAGCATCTCATCTCCAAACCCTCAGTTCTACTAGCTACAGATAATTCTTAATTGATATCCACATCTTCTCTCCCAGTCAGCCTGTATCATCACGTGAATAGTTTCTCAAGTACGCTTTGATCATTTATCCTCTTCCCACAAAAAAATAAAAAATAAAAAGTCCAAACCCTAAGCTACTTAGACAAACAGTAGAATAACCCAGAGCATGTGTATATGAGCCTTGGCTACACATGGTATCAGCCCAATGTGTGGTGCACATCTCATATAAATAAGAGACTTCCATGTTAGCTGTCAAGGATGGCCAATAAGAATAAGAAAATCACATGCATCCCATTTTATGAAGCACCTTTTGTAGAAGAAACTCTCAGCAGAAAATTAAAATTAAAATCGTTCAAACTAAAATTAAAATCAGAGGTCAAGGCTCTTGCCTGCAAGGCCTAATCACCCTGGTTTGATACCCAGTACACAAGTAAAGCCAGATGCACAAGGAGGCACGTGTATCTGGAGTTTGTTTGTAGTGACTAGAGGCCCTGGCACACCAATATATTCTCATTCATTCTCTCTCTCTCTCTCTCTCTCTCTCTCTCTCTCTCTCTCTCTCTCTCTCTCTCTCTCTCTCTTCCCCTTTCTCTCTCCTCTCTCTCCAAATAAATATGAGAAAGTATAAGGAATGCCTTCTCATACACTGTTGGTAGAAATATATTCTTAGACAAGCCTTTTGTGATAAATGATATGTGTGTATGCAGTACATACAGATGTAGATTACTTTTAAAGGAGCAAATGAACAAAGCTATTTGGATTTGAGGAAAATACAGCGACCTTGATAATGCTTTCGACTTCACACCAGCTATCATCTCGAGTCTCTACAAAGCCTTCCCTTGCCTTCTCGACCCTTCATTCTTTTCATTTCCTAGGTCCTAGTTTATCAAGTGATGAAGCAAAAGAGAGGGAGAAATGCTGGAGAGTGAGAAAGGAGAAAGGGATTTATGCCAACTGGAATCTCCTCCTGGGTGTGTCCTGTGAGAGGAGGACGGAGAGATGAAACTAAGGCTCGGTGGAGAGTGTCTGCTTAACACGCATGCACAAAACACTTGAGTTCAACCTTCTGTGCTAAAAGAGTTGAGCATGATGGCACACACCTGTAATCTCAGCACTCTGGAAGGTGGAGGCATGAAGGTCAGAAGTTCAAGGTTATCCTCAACCATACAGGAAGTGTGAGGTCAGTCTTAGCAACATGAGACCCTGTCTCAAAAACTAGAAAAACCTGAAAATGTGAAAACAAAGATAATAGTCTTCCATCTCCCACTGTCATTCTCAGCAGACTTCATTCTTGGTGTTCTTTCTTAGCATTCTGAATAGATACTAGCTCTCACATTAAGTAAACCCAAGAACTCTACCAACAGTTCAAGCCAGATGTTTCTAATACCTAACATGAAATAGTTCCAAATGCAAGCGCCAAAAATAAAATTAAAGATGAAGAAATGTAATGAGATCTTACATATAGCAGATGATAACTTAGTTATTCATTTATTCCTCACAAAGTCTTGTGAGATACTTATTCTAATCTCCCTATTTTCAGATAAGTGACAGAAGCTTTGCTACTGTTAAATAATTTTGCCTAGGAGAGCAACCAATAATTGGAAGTGTTGAGATTCAAGCACAATTACATCTCTTATAAAACCTAGTGTTATTTTACCCTGTGTTTCCCATTGTGCCAGGAGGCAACAACCTGGAGTGCAAAAAGCATTCAAAATCATATTGACTTCATATTTCCTGGAAAGATTAGCACTGGGAAGTCCAATGATGAAAGTTGCCCTTCCTATTGATCACATCCTACTACTAACAAAATGGACTTGGGTTCGGGAAAATTCTATGCAAAGGGTCATGGAAAGGGAATCAATTTTTTTACCAAGGCTTAAGTGCCTAATTTTGTATAGTGCTGATTCATTTTTTAAAGCATTAATTCTTAACAAAACCTAGTCCAAAACAACAAGTATATGGACAAAAAAAATAGCTTACAAAAGTTCTTTATCTTTGCATTCCTTTGTAAAGGAAATCTGGGGTCATTTGGGGATAATGAATAACAACAGAGATACAAACTCAGTAAATTGATGTATTTCAAATGTATTTCAATGGGACCTGATCAAGCTCAAAAGCTTCTGAACAGACAAACATACCATACTCAGAGCCAATAGACCCCCCCCCCCCATCAAACTGGGAGGTGATTTTTGCCAGCTATAACTCAGATAGAGGCCTAATTTCCAGATCTTACAGAAAACTCAAAAAAATACATAATAAAAACTCAAACAGCCCCCTCACAAAATGGGGCACTGATCTCAACAGAGAATTCACAGAGGAGGAAACACAAATGGCCTTTTCTCATCTAAGAAAGTGCTCAGCATCCTTAAGCATCAGGGAAATGCAAATCAAAACCACAATGAGATTCCACCTAACTCCAGTCAGAATAGCAACCATAAAGAAATCCAACAACAATAGTTGCTGGCGAGGATGGGGGGGGGGAGGAACCCTGATTCACTGCTGGTGGGATTGCAAACTTGTTCAACCACTATGGAAAGCACTGTTGGAGACTCTTGGGCAGAATGGACATAGAGCTACCAATGAACCCAGCTATCCCTCTACTAGGCATCTACCCGCAAGATGTCACATCAGCACAGAGACATTTGTGCAACTATGTTTATAGCAGCTCAATTCATAATAGCCAAGAATTAGAATCAATCCAAATGCCCATCCATGGAGGAATGGATAGCAGAACTGTGGTACATTTACACGATGGAATTTTACTCAGATGAAAGGAAAAATGGCATATTGAAATTTAGAAAAAAAATAGTCTGACTTGGAGCAGATCTTACTAAGTGAACTCTCAAAAGAACAGACAGTCAAACATCACATATTATCCCTCATGGGCAGTTCCTAACCAGGATAACAGTAAACTCTATGCAAACCAGTCAGGAGTGAGAGTTTGGGAAAGAGGAGTAAGAAATGGGGAGAGGGGATGACTTAAACATGAAGTTGAACCAAAATTGGTTCAAAATCATAAAATTCTCATGTGCATAATGTAACCTAATGAGCATGGAGTGGGCATCCTCTGGCAAGAGGGGCTGAGAATGGAAGGGGAGAGAGTCTAAGTCTGTGAAAAAACAATCAGTCTGGCAGCTCCTGGTCCCAGCCACAGAATCCTTCCTTCACTGAGCTGTTGACCAAAGTGACCCATGAGGTCCCCACAAAAAGACAGGATTCTGTCAAAGCTCTTGATCACCCACACCAGGCCTGAGGCAAGATCCTGGTGCTGAAGAACCACATAAAGCCATCTATCAGCATCGAAAGACCCTACAAGGTCCAGAATGGTAACCAGCCCCCAGATGGTAGTTAATGCAGTGCTGGAAGGGAAGCTGGTCAACGACAGCTGGAGTAAACAGAGACCACTGACATGAAACGCAGTCAGCCACCATGAGTAGGCTGAACACACTGCCTACTGGGAGAGAACAGCAAACCATAAAATGAGTACTTGTGCAGTGGAGGAGCTAAACCCTGGGGGAGGCAATCAACAGCTTTTAATTCGGCCAAGAAATCCACTCAGTGAAGGGGAGTCCTTGACTGGAACTTGGATTTCAGGGTGAAATACATCGGGAACCAAAATCTTGGGACCCCAAAGAGAAATTGACTTTACAAGTGATTTACAAAAAGCTACTAACAATAGAATCTAGCCAATTCAGGAATGTGTATCTCAATTAACCTATACTAATCTCACTCTCCGATGGAGATTGTTTGTATTTTTCAGAAGGCTCAGAGAGAGCTGTGGCTCTTCCAACCCTACCAATGAGCCACATATGAGGCCGATAGCTGTCTTCCTGGCAAGAGATGAGCTACCCCAGACCTACCGTGGAGGATCCACATGAAACCCCACAGGCAGTGATGGGATAAGAAGAGACCTATAACCACAGCCAATCGGTCAACCCAGGATAAACCAGAGAGACAGACACCAACAATTTTAAACACAACCTCAAACAGAAGCACAGAGGCCCCCTAAGGCCTCAACAACAAAGCTGTCTTAATATTGACCCACCATGACCCAGGGAACTGAGCGGAAGAGGGAGCAGAAAGATTGTAAGAGACATGGTGGGGGAGAATATCCAGAGACATTGCCCCCCTCAGTAACAACATACAAAAGGGGTGGAACCAGGTTGACTCCCAGGCTATTCACAACCCCCTACCCCATGGACTGATCCAGACTGCCCATGGAGGAGGAAATCCAACTGATTGGGACAGGGAAGAGGGAAATAGGGGAATTGGAGACATCAACACATTATTCTCTTATTAAGTGTATCTAATTATGGATAATAAAATTTAAAAATAGCTTTAAAAAGATCTTTATCTTCGCATTCCTTTGTAAAGGAAATCCGGGGTCATTTGGAGAGAATGAATAACAACAGAGATACAACTCAGTAAATTGATGTATTTCAAATGTTAATAAAAGTTTTGCTAAAATTTTATTTCTGAGGGAAATGATATATTAATAGCACTGTTATAATTGTAAATAACATATTATTATTCTAAAGAAGTTTTTGCATTACTTATCTGAACACAGCTAGCTAAAGGACTTAATGTGAAATACAAGAAATATCACACACTGAGCTGTCATCCTAAGGAGAGTTCTTTATTCTACCAAATTCCAATTCCATGGATCATCACAGCACACTTCAGTGTGGCTAAGCAGCCATGCTCTATACACCACATTGCTACCTTTCTTTTCAAAGGATCATCAGCAGAGCTCACTCATTCATCAGCCATGTGTTTAGTGCAGCACTGACTCTCGGCTTCTGTCATACTCTTCACAGACTTCATAATAGGATTTAATGTTCACTACCTGTCCTTACTCTTTGCCCCCAGATTTCCCAACCTTTCCAATTTGTTTTAACATTTTAGTCTCCAAAAAGTCACATTCTTCCAACCTTAAGGCCCCCTGTGGTCAAGCTCAGTAGCCTGGAAGCAAAGCTGAATCATTAGCAGGGAAAACTGGTGCATACATTTCTAGAAAGGAGAACATGGCAGGGCAAATACAATTACACATTTTCCCAAATTAAACTGAAAATGCAGTTTAACATTTCAAAACTCTGGCACTCAAAGTTGTTTTCTCTGTTGATGAAACTGTAATTATACTATTGGGCAATTTAATTAATTTTGTGTTTTATTGCAGAAGTCCATGATTCTGCCTAAATAGAGTTAAATTAATGGAATCTAAATCAGTTTGTCACATCTCCAAGAAATTTCATGAATGGTCTTTGGCTTTAATTTATAAAATCTAGAAAAGCCCCTTATGTGATAAGGTTAATCATCCTCCTTTCATATCTTTTCATCTAAAATCAAAGTAAAAAATGAATAATTTTATGTCCTCATTAACTACTTTGCCTGCAAAAACTAAAATTCTTAGATAAGCATTAAATTTTTATACCATAGATACACCCATAATGTGCTTTAACTCATTCTTCTTGAAAAAGATGCTACAAAACCCATGAATGGAGCAGAATTTAAAAGCTACTGTGTGGTAAAGGGGGATTTTATGTAATTATAAGTTTATGAAAGACAATAATAAATTTCTATACATAGTTTTTTTTTAAAAAAAAAGGATGCCATTACTCCTTTTTAACCTTATCCCCCCAAATTCCACTTCCAGTATTTTCAAATAGTCATGAAAAAGTGTTCTCTCTAACAAAGACTATTTCAACCAGCTAAATTCGCTGTTTTCCTCATAATTCCTACTCAACTAGATTATTGTAACCTGTAGCTACTTTGTCTCTCTGTGTATCTGATTCTCTGTTTCTCTCTCTTTCTCTCTCTCTTTCTCTCTCTCTCTCTCTCTCAGATTACTTGTTTCAACAACTCTGTTGACTAGTTAAACAAATACCTTAATCACCATTTTACAGATAAAGAACACTGTAATATGGAGTAACTAGCCGACTGAGAATAACTTCTCGTCAATGGGATGAAGCATTTGAATTAAGGAGCCTAGAAATCTGGATTCCCACTGAAACTAGCTATGTGGCCATGAATTTAATGCTCCATCATTCCTCTGCTATTTTTCCTTAGGGAAAAGATGAGTGGCTAATATAAACTATCTCTAAATTGTTTTATGGCTTTAAATTCAGAGACTTGCCCAACAGTAAAACTAATCTGTACTACAATAGAGGATTTCTGTTCTTCATCTAGTTCTCTCTCCTTAACTCAAGCCAATAAACCCTAAAGAAAACATTCTCAGGTCTCACTGTAGCACCATTGTTCATCCTTCATGTAGTAAAAAGGACAGACTAAGTGCAATGTCATTAGACCTCAATGAAATTAGAACTATTTCATTCTAATATGAGTAGCATATTTTGTAATAGTTAATATGTACTAATTTCAGATAAGTAATTAAATAAGAGCATTTTAGTATGATATCATTGCTCCAACAATCTGACTCTGGTATTTTTGACTGTGAGAACCAAGGGACAGATATGTAAAGAGTTTATGCAGCCCTCATTGAATGATCTCCCTAAGAGAATGCTCAGGAAATATAGTATGAACAATGGAGAAAATGCCAGGAGCTATGAGACCAAATGGACCAATGAAATTGGCTTATCTGTCTCCTGAGCCTCCGTTCAAGTGTGTTTTTTTTTGGGGGGGGGAATGTAGGCAAAAATTAGAGCAATGAAAAGCATCTCTTTGGTGGGGAAAAATGGTTTGTTACTTCATTTTTCAACTGTATTAAGAATATGGGCCTCCAGGCCAAACTCTTTCAGGAACCATGATTTCTACCTACCTTAACTAATGTTTGCTCCATCAGTATATCAATTCTTATATAGTTTAAACCAGCCACTGATGATGGTATTTGGTTATTTGATTCTCTCACATAGATAGAGGTTTTTGAACCGGCAGAAGAAGTTAAATCCCACATGTCTGAGAAGTCGAGAGGGTGTTTTGTTTGTTGGGTTGGTCGGTTTAGTTTTTGTCTTTCTGTTTGTTCGTTTGTTGTTTGTTTGTTTTGCAGTGCTGGGAATTAAGCTCGGGTCCAGGATCTAGGCAAGTGCTCTACCCCTAAGCTACACCCCAGCCCTGAAGTTCATTCCCATTTGCATCACTTGCATGCTGCATGCTGTAGCAAAGCTACCCAGCAAGGAGCCTTCCTCCCACACCCCTAGAAATGAAGTGAAAAATCCAAGAAGTAATAGCTCTTTCCCAGCTAACCAGCTTGAAAATACACCTTAAAAGCCATTTTTTTAAGTGAAGAACCCATAGTACCACTTGTTCAACACATTTAGCTGAGATTTATGGAAAGAAAAGACAACTCTGTTCAAGATGTGAGGTTCTGTGTTTGAAAGTGCACCTGGGATAAAACATCACCATTGCGACAAGACAACATCATTAGAGAACTGGAAAGCTTCTCTATGCAGTGGTTGGGAAGTGGTGCAAATGAAGTGTCAGGAACCATTAGCAAAAAAAAAAAGAAAACTGAAAATACAAATCAAAAGCTAACCATTGCTTTCATTCAGCTGGAACCTACCAACTGAATAGATTTAAAAAGAGGGGGGCACAGCATGGCTTAAATTATATGCCTTGTAAAGTAAAAACTAGATTTATTCTCACATTTAATTTAATAAAGTTTATACATTTGCATCCACAAAATGATGGGTAATGGAGAAATCAGCTGTATTTGCTTTGGTTCCATTTTTCTGCTCAAAATCATATGGAACAGAAAAAAAGTTATATTTCCAAGACTGTCACATTCTGCTTGCACCATGATTCACTGAACCCTGGTATGTCATGTCTGGCCTGGAAGAGAAGCAGATGTCATTCCAATAAGACCTCTGTTTCCTTGAACCTGAAGCTCCATTCATCATTTTTGTCACATGCTGAGCATACACTGCCACTTGGACCAGACTCAAGGACCCACAGCCTCTGTGAATTCTAAATAGCCAGGCAGATTATTTTGTGAAATTGCTCAAACTGCAGCAACTTTGGAATCAAGACCTATTGATATGCAATTACAACATTTCTTCACTATTATTCCCAACTCAAGGATCAACATCTTACAGCTACTAACAGCATGGCTCAGAATCCTTTTCCTTTAAAAACACTGTGTTTTTAGGTAAAAGTCTTGTTACACGCTTGTGCACATGAGGGAACCATAAAACACTATAAAATCCCATTATTCTTAGTTTCTCTCACTAACAAGATAGAAACCCATAGGACAGAGCTCTAACTCCAGCATATGTAAGCAAGGTAAGTCATTTAATTACACTGCTCCTCATCTTACAAAGTGACCCACCCATACCTATGCTCATTCCCTTCCCATTTCAGAGCCAAAGTTACACATCTAGAAAGTGTTCAATGTACATCATTCAAAAAAAAAACCTCATTTTTAAAGGGTTGGCAAATAAATAATTGACTAAAGAAAGTCCTAGAGACACATGGAAAGGAATCTCTATCTCTCTCATATTTGAGGTGAACAAAAAGCACACCATCTTGCACTGTAGCAAGCCAGTTACTATTTTATAGGCTAGAGGCTTCTAAAAGCACCTGATATTGAATACTGGTCCAAACCCTTTGGAAGAAGTGACAAAAAAGTAGACACTGATAAGCAGCAGGCAATTTCCTCCCAACTAGATCTCTCAAATGGCTTGTGAATGCTAACACTGAAAGCTAGAACATGTCCCAAATTCCTAGCCTTTCTGGGTGACACCACTCTCTCCAGGCAGTAATAGCAATCCAGGCCACAAAGCTGTGCATATGGTGTCCAGGAAGTGGGAAGCCTGTGCTCATTGTGGGCTAAAATGGCCAGGCTTAGAGATAAAGCTTTACCTTTCACACTTCAGTGAAAGCTCTCACAGCCCTGATTTCCATGAAAAGGTCGCTCCTTTTCTTTTTCAATGACACCACAAAGGACAACAGGGCTAGACATTACTCATCAAGGAATCATTGAATTAATTCTCTTCATGCACAGAATACTGTGCCAATTGATTTAAGGAACAGGGTTAATATTTTTAAATAGTCCTAAATTGATCTTTGATTTAAACCAATCTATTTTCTGTTCAAACCTATACCATAGTTCTTCAAATACTGTTTTACTTCCTTTCCAGTACATGTAATTATAGGATAACTAAATGATATATAGGGTTTATGGAAAATAATCATATGGGATCCCACTGCAAGCTTACTTCGGATATTATAAGACACAAATATCTAACCCAAAACTCACTTCAAATAATGAACTGCTGTCATGAATTCTGGATTCTATTTTTTAATGTTCTTATCCTTTGCATTTAGCAAAGAAAACAGACTTAAATACAGTTTTTTCATATATCCATGCCTTGTCTCTGAAACCATAAATATAATACAGAAACTTAGAGGAAAGCTGACTGCTAGTTGTGGTAACCAAGAACCCAAAGTTCAGTGGCCATCCTCCAAGGCCCAAAGGTACTACTCTAACTTGCTCTTTCAAAATTCAATTCAGCAAATTCCTTAAAGCCATAATGTGTAAACTGAAAGTGAGAGGAGTCATTCACTTTTAGAATTCCATTGTACTGATATCATCGTTATTCTTGAAGTAATTACAACCCACACAATTTGGATATTCAGATATTGCTCCGCTAAAGCACATTAGTAAATAAAGCACCTTGATTTTTTCTTAAAATAAACAGCTCTTTATAATTTCTAGTAAAAACAATATCTTCCTATTTATTGCATCGAGAAAAAAACAAAAACAATTGTACTACAAAATATAGTGGTAAGGGTAGACAACCGTGCAATTATTAAGCCAGTGCAATAATCCAGTTCTATAAAATGTTTGCTAATTGTACATGATTGTTTGACAGGTTGGGTGGGGCATGTTAGTTTTAGTTTGGGTTTTTATTTCTATTCTGTTAATGAAAGTTTTAGGGTTTTCAAATGTTGAGTCACTAAGAAGTCAGGAGTCATCTCAATGATAGTTTCTAAATACAGAACAAAAGCAATTCAAATGCTATTTCCCTGTTTCTATCTATATTTTACCTCTCTTGCTCTTCTTATCTTCTAATTCAATAATAAAGCATCTTTGAAAAGTCATGCTTTCTGTCTTTGAGTCCATTTCAGCTTCTAAGCTAAAATCACATTAATAATGTGTTATAATAATTGTTTCTTTGCAAGAAGCCTGGGAAGATTTCATTCCTGGGGTATAATCCCAGAGGAGAAAAAAAACTAGAGCACACTCATTTCCTGAGCTTTCAGAAGTAGTGACCTACATCAAGCTTCCTACCAAGAAAAGAGGACTAGTTGATTTTTGCCAATGCATTTGCAAAACAGGGGAGATGCCATGAAGTGATTACTATCAGTCCCCAAACCACTACACACTGGCAATTTTTTTATGCTTTACCATTCACCAAATGTTATGGTCCAAGAAAATTTGGAGAAGTGAAGGCATGGCTACATTCTATCTAATAGAAAATAAACAGAACAGGGGTTCAAGATGGCCGAATAGAAGACACGCCGTCCCTCGGGAAACAAGGGTTAGGGTTTTCAGCAGGGATCCAGGTTGTGGATACAAGCTGTGGCCACGCTCTGAGCTCCAGACACCTCCAGGTACAGCATCTTCACGACTGGAAACCACCATCGAGGACCAGCACTCGCTGGAGGCAGTGAGTCCTCAGAAGCTGACTGCTTCAGCCTTCTGACGTTTTACTTCGACCTCAGCCGGCTTCTCTTCGGTTTCTTCCCCGACTCTCCAGCCCTGTCTTTCCCATCCCTCCCGGGCCCTTGTGCTTCTTTCTTTTCAACTTGTTTGTTCCTTCTATTTTATTTTATTTTTTGATTAGTATTATTTTTTCTCCATCGCCGACTGTACGTAGCCCCTCCCCCTCCAGCACATTGGCCCCATTCCCCCTCCACCCTCCCATGCTAGTCTATTTCCTTGTTTACTTCAGGTTTTTTTATTCTTTTCTTCCTCTTTCACTGGCACACAGGGATGGGGACTCCAACATAGCCCCTCCCCCCAGTTTCTGGCCTCCAGCTCTTCGGCCCAGCCCCCCTTGTTAGTCTGTTACCTTGTTTACCTTCTTTTCCCCTTTTTATTTCTCATTCCCCGCACAACCAGGACAGAGGCTCCTACATAGCCCCTCTCCCTGACCTCCAGCCTCCAGCGTGCCTGCCCCACCCCCCCAGGCCCTAGCTACTCTGTTTCCTTGTTTTTTTTTTCTTTCTTCTTTTCTTACTCTTCTGCTGGGGACCCGGACTGGGGGCTCTTACGTAGCCCCTTCTCCCAGCCTCCAGCCTCCAGCCTCCAACATGTCTGCCCCGCTCCATTTATGCTCCTGAGGAACCCATCAGCCCCTATCTCTGTGCCCAGAGAACCCAAAACACCAGTAACAGGGATCTCAGCAACCTCACCCCCCCTTCTGCCCCTACCCTGGGCCTGCTGACCCCTGCAGGCCTGCTCCCCTGCCTGCCCACTATGGCGGCACCACCCCCTGTACCCGCGACTTCTGGGGGTCTGCTACCCCCCACAACCACCAACCCCTACATCCCCGACATCTGACCCCGCCCCAGTGCCCACTGCCCCCTGCCACCCACTGCCCCCTGCCATCCACCTTGACTGCCAACCCCTTCAGCCCTGTTCCGCACACCCGCTGACTCCTGCAGATATGTCAAAGGTATTCTTCCATCCTCCTCAAGTGGAATAGAAATGGGCAGACCTCAACGGAAGAATATTACACCACCTGAGGAAAACACCAAATGACAACAATAATACTGCTAAAGAGAAAGAGCAGAGGCAGGCCCAGGATGACACGACACTAAACCCTGATCATACTGGCATAGATCCTAATGAGAAATTATTGTTAGTCATGCAAGAAAAGATGGACCAACATATTGAAAGGGTACAAAGCCAGCTCATTAGCTTTGCCAGAAGGCTTAATAAAATAGAGGAGAACCAAATGGACTGCAGAAGAGATATATCAGAACTAAAGGCAAGCTAGCAAACTGAAGGTATCAAAAACCAGCTTTCCAAATTAACCGAAGACGTCTGCAAATATAAGAATGACTGTCAGGAAGAAGTAATTAAATCAAACCTTGAAATGAAATCACATCTCAACAGGATGATAGAAGCAACCCAAAAAGAAGTTGCAGAAAACAAAAACCATATTGAAACAATAAGAACATCCCTAGAATCTCTTATCAATAGGAATAATCACTGGGAAAACAGAACCTCAAACATGGAAGACAGAAGACAGGAGAATTCGAGGGAAATCAGAACCTTGACAAAATTCAAAAGAGCAAGGGAACAAGACTCAAGGGAAATGTGGGATACCATAAAAAGACCTACTCTCAGGATCATGGGGATCCCGGAAGGAGAAGAAAACCAAATGAGGGGCATAGAAAATATTTTCAACAGAATTATTCAAGAAAATTTTCCATACTTGGCAAGAGATAGTCCTGTACATCTAAAAGAGATACAGAGGACTCCAAACAAATTGGACCAAAGGAGGAACACCCCAAGACATATCTTGCTTACAATGCCAAGCATTGAGGATAAAGAGAGAGTCCTTAGAGCAACGAGAGAAAGGAAATTCACCTATAAAGGAAAGCCCATCTGAATCACGTCAGACTTCTCCATAGAAACTTTAAAAGCCAGAAGAGCTTGGAACAAAGTGATCCTAGGCCTAAAGAAGTTCGGATTCCAACCTAGACTACTGTACCCAGAAAAGTTATCCATCATAATAGATGGAGAAATGAAAGTATTCCATGAAATTAACCAGCTCTACAATTACTTAAACACAAAGCCAAGCCTTCAGAAGATATTTCATGAGATATCACATGTAGAGGAGACAAATATTCGACCTCATGGAAAGGAACAGAGAACAAGCAAGGTAACACCAAAGAAATAACAACAGCTCAGATACCAACCTCCATATTCTCTCCAATATGGCAGGGTTTAAAGCAAACTTCACAGTTATAACTTTGAATGTAAATGGACTCAACTCTCCTATAAAAAGACACAGGATCACAGGTTGGATCAGGAAAATGGACCCTTCCATCTGTTGCCTTCAAGAAACACACCTTATTGCTAAAGACAGTAATTTCCTGAGAGTAAAAGGATGGAAAACAATTTTCCAGGCATGTGGGAATAATAAAAAAGCGGGTGTAGCTACTCTAATATCTGACAAAATAGACTTTAAACCAAAATCAATAAAAAAGGACAATGATGGCCACTTCCTACTCATCAAGGGAACGATACAACAAGAAGACATCACTATACTAAATATGTATGCACCAAATGCAAGGGCCCCTCAGTTCATTAAGCATAAATTACTCAAAAGCAAAGCAGATATAGATGTCAACACCATCATAGTAGGAGACTTTAATACTCCACTGTCATCAATAGACAGATCGTCCAATCAAAAGACAAGCAGGGAAATAAAGCAGCTAAATAGCACCATAGACAAACTTGGGATGACAGACATTTATAGAATATTACATCCCAAGGACACATTACACATTCCTCTCAGCACCACATGGATCCTTTTCCAAAATTGACCATGAACTGGGCCATAAATCATCCCTCAACAAATTTAGGATGATCAATGTAATCCCCTGCATCATATGAGACCACAACGCATTAAAGCTAGAAATTAACAATGGGAGAGGATCCAAAAATATCAACAGATAATGGCGACTGAACAACTCACTCCTAACAATGAATGGGTCAAACAAGAAATCAGACAGGAAATCCAGAATTTCCTAGAAAGAAATGATAATGAGGACACAACCTTTCAAAACTTGTGGGACACAATGAAGGCAGTCCTAAGGGGAAATTCATTACACTAAATGCCTTCATAACAAAGACAGAGAGGTCTCAAATCAAAGAGCTCTCCTCTCAGCTAAGGACATTAGAACAAATGGAAAAACCCAGCCTTAGGAGCTCGAGATGCAAGGAAATAATTAAGATCAGAACAGAAATTAATGACTCAGAAACAAAGAAAATAATAAAATAGACAAATCAAAGAGTTGGTTCTTTGAAAAAGTGAACAAGGTTGAAAAATCCCTGGCCAATTTAATCAAACAAAAAACAGAGAAGGCCCAAATTAACAAAATACAAAATGACATGGGTGAGATCACAACAGATCCTGAAGAGATTGGAAGTATCATCAGGTCATACTTCCACAATATCTACTCCGCAAAATTAGAGAACCTGGAAGAAATGGATAAATTCCTTTGATACCTACCATCTACCAAAGCTCAGTCCAGAGCAGATAAAGATCCTAAACAACCCGATAGCAATCACAGAGATTGACTTGGTAATCAAGAACCTCTCCAAACGGAAAAGCCCTGGTCCAGATGGATTCTACCAAACCTTCATCATAGAACTGAAACCCCTCTTTTTGAAGCTAGTCAGGGGCATAAAAAAGAGGATAGGCTCCCAAACTCCTTCTATGAAGCTACCTTCCAATTCCGAAACCAGGCAAGGATGTAACAAGAAAAGAAAACTACAGACCCATATCCCTGATAAACTTGGATGCAAAAATCCTAAATAAAGTCCTAGCAAACCAAATACAAATGCACATCAAGACTATAATTCAACCTGACCAAGGCAGTTTCATCCAAGGGATGCAGGAATGGTTCAACATACGAAAAGTCGATAAGTATAATTCACCATATTAACAAACTCAACCACAAAAACCACATGATCATCTCAATTGATGCTGAGAAGGCTTTTGACAAAATTCAACACCCCTTCATATTCAAAACCGTGGAAAAAATAGGCATAGATGTCCTATACCTCAACATGATAAAGTCAATATACAGATCTCCTAAAGCACAAATCATCCTCAATGGAGAACGACTCAAGGAGTTCCCGCTTAACTCAGGAACAAGACAGGGATGTCCACTCTCACCTCTGCTATTTAACATAGTGCTTGAAGTTCTATCCCAAGCAATAAGACAGGAGAACAGCATAAAAGGGATACAAATTGGAAAGGAAGAAGACAAACTATCCCTCTTTGCAGATGACATGATCTTATGTATATCAGACCAAAAGAACAGTATTAGTAAACTCCTGAAGGTGATCAATGCCTTCAGCAGAGTGGCAGGATACAAAATTAACACACAAAAATCAGTAGCCTTTCTATATACAGAAGACAAACATTTGGAAAAAGACATCAGAGAAACTGTCCTGTACTCTATATCCTCAAATAAAATCAGAGACCTGGGACTATCACTAACCAAGGTAGTGAAAGACTTATATAAGGAAAATATTGAAACGCTCAAGAGGGAAATAGAGGAGGATGAAACGAGATGGAAAGACATTCCATGCTCATGGATAGGGAGAATCAATATAGTAAAAATGGCAATCCTGCCAAAAGAAATCTACAGATTCAACACAATGCCAATAAAAATCCCAACCTTCTTCTTCACAGACATTGAAAAAATAATCTCAAAATTTATTTGGAAGGGTAAGAGACCTTGAATAGCTAAAACTATTTTGAGCAAAAAAAAAATTACACAGGAGGTATCACCATACCTGACTTTAAAACATACTACAAGGCCATAGTAACTAAAACAGCATGGTATTGGCAGAAAAACAGACAGTCTGACCAGTGGAATAGACTCGAAGACCCAGCCTTTAATGCAAATAACTTCAGCTTCTTAGTCTTCAACAAGGGTGCCAACAATGTGTGCTGGGTCAAAGATAGCATCTTCAACAAATGGTGCTGGACAAACTGGATAAACACATGTAAAAAATTAAACTAGACCCACTCCTCTCACCCTGCACGCAGATCAAATCCAAATGGATCAAAGACCTCAATATTAAGCCTGTAACCCTGAACAGCCTGGAAGAAAAAGTTGGAGGAACCCTACATGAGATAGGAGTAGGGAACAACTTCCTGAGCAAATCTCTGGTAGCCCAAGAAGTGCAACAGTCACTTAACCAATGGGACCTGATCAGGCTCAAAAGCTTCTGTACCAATAAAAACACCATTCTCAGAATCAATAGACCCCCTTCAAACTGGGAGATGATTTTCGCCAGCTACAACTCACACAGAGGCCTAATTTCCAGAACCTACAGAGAACTCAAAAAAATTAATAACAAAATCCCAACTTCCCCCTCACAAAATGGGGCACTGATCTCAACAGACAATTCACAGAGGTGAAAACACAAATGGCCTTTTCTCACCTGAGAAAGTACTCAGCATCCTTAAGCATCAGGGAAATGCAAATCAAAAGCACAATGAGATACCACCTTACTCCGGTCAAAATGGCAATCATAAAGAAAACCAACAACAATAGTTGCTGGCGAGGATGCAGGAAAAAGGAACCCTCATTCACTGCTGGTGGGATTGCAAACTTGTTCAACTGCTATGGAAAGCAGTGTGGAGACTCTTTAACAGAATGGACAAAGAACTACCAATGGACCCAGCTATCCCTCTACTAGGCATCTATACACAAGATGTCACATCTCGACGCAGAAACATTTTTACAACTATATTTATAGCAGCTCAATTCATAATAGCCAAGAATTGGAATCAACCCAAATGCCCATCCATGGAGGAATGGACAGAGAAACTGTGGTATATTTACACAATGGAATTTTACTCAGCTGAAAGGAAAAAATGGCATATCAAAATTTAGGACAAAATGGTCTGACTTTGAGCAGATCTTACTAAGAGAACACTCAAAAGAACAGAGAATCAAACGCCGCATATTCTCCCTCATATGTGGTCCTTAACCAGGATAACCATAAACTCTACACAGACTAGTAGAAAGAAGTGAGAGGGTATGAACGAGGGGTAAGGGATGGGGGAAGGGGAGTGGCTTAAGCATGAGGCTAAACCAAATTAGGTTCAAAAACATAAAATCCTCACACATACTGTAACCTATTGTGCAAGTAGTGGGCGTTGACTGGCAAGAGGGGCCATAAGTAGTAGGGGAGAGAGTCTAAGCCTGACAACCCCTGGTCCCAGCCACTGGTTCCTTCCCTCACTGAGCTGTTAACCAAAGTGACCCATGAGGTTCCAAAAACAAGACAATTCTGTCAAGCTCTTGAATGACCTCCCCAGGCCTGAGGCAAAACCCTGTTGCTGAAGAAACTGCAGAAAGCCATCAATTAGCATTGAGAGACACTTCAAGGTCCGGAATGGTAAACAGCTGGAAGGCACTGCACATGCTGCCAGGGGAAGTTGATCAATGACACTGGAGTAAACAGAGACCACTGGCATGAAACACAGACTACGGCCATGAGTAGGCTGACCACACCTCCTATTGGGAGAGAATGGGGAACCAAGAAAGGAGCACTAGTGAAATGGAGGATCCTGGGCCTGGGGGAGATAATCAACAGCTTCTAAATTCGGCCAAATATTCCACTTAGTGTGGGGAAGCCCATGACTGGAACTGGGGAATCAGTATGATATGCACTGGATCCCGTACTATTGGGCTCCCAAGAAAAGAAGCGCTTTGGGACGGATTGACAGGAAATCTACTAAAAATAGAATCTAGGTAATCTAGAATTGTGTATATTTGTTAACCTATACTGATCTCACTCTCCGATGGAGATTGTGTTTGTATTTTTCAGGATGCAGCGAGAGAGCTGGGGCCCATCTAACCCTACCAACCGACCGTAGGCTGATAGCTGAGATTCTCGCAAGAGATGAGCCACCACAGTCATATTGTGGAGGATCCATATGGAGCCTCGCAGAGAATGAGGGGATGAAAAAGGGACCCATAGCCACAGCCATTCAATCAACACAGGATAAGCCAGTGAGACAGCAACCGACGAATTTTGATACAAAGACCCCTAAACTCACAACCTTAAAGCAGCCTTAATACTCACCCACCATGACTCAGGGAACTGAGTGGAAGAGGGGGTGGAAAGATTGTGAGAGCCATGGTGGGGGAGATTATCAGAGGCATGGTACCAAAACACTTGGGCCAGAAGAACCGGGCTGAATACCAGGCTATCCATGGTCCCCTGACACAAGGACTGATCCAGACGGCCCACGGAAGAGTATATCCAGCCAATTGGGGATGGGGAGGGGGGCATTGGGGAATTGGGGATATCAACTCATTGTGAAAAATAATAAATAAAAAAAAGAAAATAAACAGGTCCAGCTATTGAAAACAGGAATAGGAAATGCTTTCTTTGTCCCTTATCATACCACCACACACTTGAAGATCTCTGCTCAGAAAATTACTTGCTTAAATTCCTCCCAGTGAATGACCTGTTCCTCAGGTGTGTGCAAGACCAACAAGAGGTTCTTATCAGTTAGTGTGCTTGACCTTCCTATGGCTAACTGTACTTTCAGTTTTTATTCAAAATTTTACCAGATATTTTAAAGTCAGATATAATATGAAGCATGGCATGGTGGTAGACCTGGGCTTCCAAGTGCCTGAGGGCACTGGATGCTGAGTGGGAATGGGACCATGAGAAATGGGTGCAAATACCTTTTGTCTATGGAATACTCTCTCATTGTCACTTTTTATAAAGATTCATAACTAACCTATCTCAGTTCAGCCATTTGAATGCTGGTTAGTAGTTAATATCGTATTATTTATGATCTAAACCAGGGCACTTTCCAAAAATAAGAGAAGAGACTGCATGAGTAAAGAACATTATAGGCAAATGTGAGGGCCACAATTTGACACCCCACATACACATAAAATCCTGGCAAACATGAAGTCCCACCTGGAATCCCAGAGCTCAGGAGGCAAAGACATGGATCTCTGTGTCAAGTTGTCTCACTAGACTAGGTTAACCAACACTCCAAGTTTAGCAGAGACTCTGTCTCAAATGGAGAAAGATGAAGGAAGATACCCCAAATCCACCTCTGAACTCCACAACCATTTGTACACATATGCACATGCACCCACACACATGTGCCCACATTCATGCAGACATGAATACATGCACACCACACAAAAAATAAACAAATGAAGGTATCTTATTATAAGCAAAATTTATAAACTAGACATCTGTTTCATGATGGCGAACTAGAAGCCACGCAGTGTCCCCAGGGGAACAGAAGTTAGGGTTTTTAGCTGTGATAGAGGCCCTGGAAGCAAGCAATAGCCAGGTCCTCGACTCCAGTCGCCTTCCAGCAACAGAGTCTTCTGACTGAAACCTGAATCTATCTCAAGGGCACACCGGAAGCAGATGCGGCGAGTGATCTGGGGTTCATCTAACCCTACCAACCGACCATAGGCCGATAGCTGAGATTCTGGCAAGAGAGGAGCCACCACAGTCATACCATGGAGGATCCAAATGGAACTCCCCAGAGAATGACGAGATGAACAAGGAGCCCACAGCCACAGCCATTAAATCAACACAGGATTAGCCAGTGGAACAGAAACCAAAGATTTTCGACACAAAGACCCCTAAGTTCACAACTTTAAAGCAACATTATTACTCATCCACCACGACTCAGGGAACTATGCGGAAGAGGGGGTGGAAAGATTGTGAGAGCCGTGGTGGAGGAGACTATCCAGAGGTACGGCCAGGAGAACCTGGCTGAATACTAGGCTATCCATGGTCCCCTGTCACAAGGACTGATCCAGACGACCCATGGAGGAGGTTATCCAGCGGAATGGGGAGGGGAATTGGGGATAACAACTCATTGTTTGCCCACTAAATGTTGTAACTCATTATGGACAATAAAAATTTTTTTAAAAAATTTATAAACTAGAACTTTTCCAAGTAAATAACATGAACTCTCACCTTAGTCATAGGCCTTGAATGGCTCATTGAAGAATCACCACACATCAACTCTTCTCGTCAAAGAGAAGGGATGCTCTTCACAGTAGAGGAATCATCTAGAAGCTTTTAAGAAGCAATGATCTTGATTTGCTCTTCAATAAACAAAATGCTTTCCAAAAACAGGAAACTAAAGATGACAGGGCTCTGTTTATCTTCCCAGAATAATTTGTTAAGTTCAAAGTTAGCAAGAAAGAAACTGCTACTGCCTTAGATAAAGCCATCTGTGCTTTGGAAATGGCCAGCAGGTGCCTCCAGAAGAAGCAATCAAAAGTCATTAACGATCAAAATCATGACAATTAGATATAAGGATCTATCAGGATCTTATTATCCAAACTGCAATGAAAAGAATCCATGCACACACCCCTCTCTCAAAGAAAGAAGCTAATACTTTGCTTTCCAAGTCCATTGCTGCACACTACTATTACGGTTCCCAATCCCTACTTCCCTTTTTCCTGGATGATCTTTGAGAGAAAATAATAAGGAAAAGACTTCAGATGATAATGGTCAGAAAGACTGAGTGCCCCCAAAATTGCTCAAAAGCATATTGTTCCCTCATTGCAGATTTTCACCCAGTCAATGTTAATAACTAAGGCAATATATTCTGGGAATATCTGGCATTTTTAAAAGTTCAGAGATGAAAGCACACATTCTATAAATAAGTCTGCAATGAAGTGCTAAAAGGTTTACTTCTGATTTCTTATTTCACAAACTAGGAGCTGGACATAAAAATATGGGGTCATAAAATGCTTAAAAAGTAGATTACTAGAAACTAATAGAACACATTAGTGTCTACTGAGCCAATGATGGCTCAAATGGCATTTTGAATTCTTATAGAGAATATGAACATGACCTTCATGTATACCATTTAGAGAAAGCAATTTTATTTACATTTTTAAATCCACATAAAGGTGAAAGATGATACTGCTGCAAAATGGAACATTTAATTTTTTGCCCCAAGGCACAACTAAACTCTCCCAAGGTCAAATGTAGTACAAGACTGCAGTGAAGCCAGACTTCCCTCCCTCATGCCTTGCTAGACAACTACCACTTGGAGCAGGAGGATGTCGGACCTACTTTCATTCCTTAAAAATAGAAACATTTCTAGATTGCACATTTCTATAAAATATTTTGTAGAAATTTTTCTACTTTATTTTTTAGCCTCACAAACAGAATGCAATGTGACTGCCTACCCCAGAGTAAAATATATGGTACTATTTTTTGCTACCAGGTATTAGGCTAGGCAGATATTGAAAAGCTTCTTAGTTGACATAATTGTGTAAACTATATGGAATTGCAGCTCCCTTTTATGTATAATAAGCCTATCAGCACGACAAAACTCTTAAGAGTAAATGCTCTGGGAAAACCAGTTAACTGCCTCATACATGTAATCATCCCCCTGCATGTAAACTCTGCTTTCCTCTCCTCACTTCTTCCATCCCAGACTCACAAATGATTCAAAAGGTATGTGTATGGTTGTTAAGAGCAATACAGATGTTATGGGTCATCTTACATACCTCCACAGACAACTGTGAGGCAGTGCTCTGTGCCCCAAGCTCATTTATTTATTATATTACCCTGAGGTTCAGGCATCATTTTTCATATTAGGCAGGTCAATAGATGCAGACTTCCTAAAAAGCTTACATCCAACGTGCCATCAACAGAAGTTACAATCACCTGTATCAAACCTCGGTTGGAAGGCCTTATGGCCTCAGTTAGTAGTAAACCCCTAAGTTTAATACAGCTACTAAACTTCAGTAGAAGAAATAGCAATTTTATCCAGATATGGTTTTCCCAGAGGAAGACCAAAGCAATTTTTGTAAATTTAAATAATTTTCATAGTCTTATCTCACAATTATATGTGCATGTGTACATGAGCGCACACTCACACACACACACACACACACACACACACACACACACACACAGAGGAACTACATGCCCTACATCAAAAATAAGGCTATCTGCCACATAATCTTGCTTCATTTTACCAATCATGCATTTAATATCTCAATTATTTTTATATCTATAAGATAAAGAATTGTTAAGATAACCAAGGTAAGCATGCCTATATTAATGATAGTAATAGGATCTAATATTAATAGTGTTCACCATCCCATAGCATTGTTAAAAGAACTAAGTTGTAGCTCAGTGACAGAGTACTTGTCTAGTATATGCAAGGTTCTAGGTTCAAATCCTAGCAACACACACAAAGTAAATGAAAAAAATTCCATACTTGAATCCTGGCATAGTGTTTAATCAAAATGTAAATAGCAAAGTGGAACATTTGTGCTTTTGAGTCAGGCTACTTTCATTCCTTAAAAATAGAAACATTTCTAGACTGCACATTTCTATAAAATATTTTGTAGAAATTTTGTTTTTGCCCAGGCTAACCAGGAACTCACTCTGTAAACCAGGCTAGCCTGGAACTTATGGTGATCCTTCTGTCTCAGCCTTCTACGTGCTAGGATTACATTTGGGCGTGCCACCAAACCCAGCCAAAGGAAGGTGAACACTTTTTTCTTTTGGTATCATCTCTATAACTTCCCTGTTGTCAGAAAAATCCAAGACACAAAATCAGCTTTTAAGAAAGAACTCTTCTTGGGCACCCACTTCAATACCTTTGAAGGGGGAATATGATGGAGAGAGAAGAAATTTTGAGCATCATATGATGGGGACAGTATGGCTCTCATCCTAGCTTACTTGTCCAGAATTTCTAGGGAGTTAATGAGATATCACTTGCAGGCATTCAGCTAGAATGAACTTCAATGAAAATTCCACCTTGTTAGAGGTAGTGAAATTTTAAAACTCAATAGTCCGTCCACTTTTATTACGCTGCACAAAAATTTTAAGAGAACTTCAAGTGTCGAAGGTAATTTAAAAGCAAATACTGCTTACAGATCAACTCATATTTAAAGTTAGATCAAATAACTGTTCATAGTAGTTGCCACTTAAAAGCATCACAAGGGTTCTCTTTCAATTAAGCAAGCTATTCATTGTACCTTCCTGTGAGGTATCTCATTTCCACAAACATTTGACTAGTCACTATAGAAATGGCCATTTTCTTCTGGCTTTTATCACAATGGTAACTATCAGCATTAAATATATATGGCTTCCTGGAAAGCATTGCATAGCGAGGAAGTGATCAACTAGGTGGAAATGGAAAACAAACAGGAGGGTGGTTCTAAGGTACAGTTAGCCCCTGTGTCGAAGGAAATGAGCCCTGAAACCTTTCTCTGTGAAAGATAACAAGATTTATTTTTTCTTTACTAATTCATCATTACTGTGCTCCAGTCTTCTTTCCAACATGTTAACTAGTGAATTCTCAACAATTCTATGTGGTCAGAGGGGTTATTGGGCCCACCTCACAGATAAGGAAATTGAAGAAGGACCAAGGTTACAAAATTAAGAAAATACTTTGTCATTATCTCATTTCACCCAAGAAAGCTGCTTTCCTTAAGATTTGTAACATGAGAACTGAAAAAGAGTTCCTGGAATGACTGGGGGTGGGGGGAAGCCTGTTTTCACCAATATTCTCGTTTGGTTTCCACAGTAAGTTCATACTGATATCTGATCTGGGGCCATCATTATCTACCTGGCTGGAAGATGGGTGGTGGGCTTTGGAAGGGGATCAGCCACCTTCAGTCACAAGGATTCTTTTTTAAAGTCATTTCACCATTTGTTCTGGGAACACTATGGGGCTGGGGAATCTCACAAGCTGTGTAAATGAATCTGGTTTACACATTCATGAGAAGGAGTTCCATCAAGAATGCAAGGCAGGATTAAACATCAAAGACCAAATCTTTCCCTTTTCATGCTAAAGAAGAGTTTTTCAGGAGCTGCAGATCCAAAAGTGATAGCTCAGCTGATCTGTGCTAACACTGCTCTGCATTATTTGGATAATGGCTAGAAACTGTGGTTGCCTCCTCTGTGCAGCTGTTTATAATTCTGCCTTGTTAAACCAAAAGAAATAAGGTTGAAAATCTAACATGAGGTACTCATCATTCAATTTCACATTTCTTGTGAAAGAGGCAAAAAAAAAAAACTCTGCCATGTTCTGCAAAATCTCCACATCAATAGCAATTACATTCACATCAAGACCAAAGAAATAGTACCCAGACTGCACATGAATGGCTTCCTCTCATATGCAGTAGTTTGCATTTTTCTCTGTATTTAATCCTAAAAACCAATAAATGATGCTGTCCTGGTGTGAGAAGTTATCTACAAATTTCTGGAAAAGGTATGTGAGTAAAGATATTTAATATTCTCAATTACAGAGATCATATAGACAGCCCTGTCACCAACTCCAGCTGCCCCAACAATTCACAATAAATTTTTAATTTATGTTTGGATTAACTATGACATTTTCGCTGAAAAATTCTTATGCAGAAGGAATAATAGGCCTCATATAAGCCAGCTTATACTTTTAAGGGTTTTCCATCAAATATTGGGCAACATCAGCACTATATATAGCCAGTTGGTTAAGTCAGGGCATTTTGATTCTAATTTGGACAAGCTGTTGTAGTGAACACTTCAACAAAAGAGAAAAAATAAAGTACAAGGACTCTAGTTAACCTTGAAATGAAATGGGGAAGGGAGCAGGTTTGGAAAATGTCACTATGGTTTTTGGCTATGTATAATTCTCAATGCTTCATCACCCCCAATCCTCCCCCCCAAAAAAAATGTATAGTAAGAAAAAAAAGAAATTCTTAGTGGCTTATGACATTTCCTAAAGGTTTTTTAAAGCAAGTAACAGAACATAAAAGAAAATGTCATCTTTTATTTATATTTAAAGAAAAAAAAGAATGATCTCAAACTTTTCCATAATTTGCTTTGAAAGACAGCAGGATATTTGTTTTTAATAACTTATCTGAATTTGGATAATCATATAAGTGAAGTTTTGTGCTGAAATGAAAGCCCCTATTTTTTTTACTTACTAAACAATATATACAAAATATCAGCAGTGCATAACTTCAAAAATATACTATTGATCACTGCAAACAAGATACTGAGATGATTTTAGAGATTTAGTTTGATTTGTCTTTCTCATTTGTGACCTCATAGGGACTTGTGGATCTCTTTGTAATCTGGAAATATAACAGATATCTCCCCTAGAATTTTGATCATGTCCTTAGATGTTACCTTGGAATCAGTTTCAAAATGAGTGTAGTACATAAAAGAAAGAAAAGCCTTATGATCAGCATATCAGTGCACAAAAACGGACAATAAATTTCCATCGCATTGTCAGGCTCACTCAAAACAATCAAATATTTCACTGAACCATTTACAGCTATTGATTGCACACCAAACTTGATTTTATAATCTTCTTATTTTAAATAGATGTGATGTTTTACAAGGGCTTCACAAGTAGGAGATGGTGAATGTAAAGCAGTCCATTAATTTTATATAATCTGTTTTATATACCTGTGGGTCTCTAATAACATCCAGCTACAAGGTTACAAGGAGAAAAATCATTTTCTAAAGTTCATTGGAATAAGATATACATATGTATATGACTAAAATTTCAACTATCATGTTTATAGTTCCTCGCATCACCAAGATTTCTTTCATACTACTGATAAAATTATTGATATCAATAGGAAATCAAGAAGTAGTATTGCAACCTCAAGTTCAAATTTTAAAGCCAACCACTTATAAAGGCAAAAAAAATCTCCACAATATTTCCCATGGATCCCTTAAAAGAAGTAGACATAAAAATAAACTGTCTACCTTTGTTTTGTTCTGTGCATGTGCACATGTTTGATTTTTAAATGAAGGTGACTTTGCAAAGCCATGGAATTTACTCAAAACCTTTCTATCATAATTTTCCTGGTAATGACTTCTTGCAGAAGGAAATCCATGTCTCCTTTTTTTTCAGTCAGTGATTTTCAATGATATTAAAATTCTGCCCATTTGCATTGTGGATCTTTATGTTGGTTCTGCAAGGCCCTGTTACACTGTGTGTAATGCTGCACTCTGTGGTTAGAGAAGTAAGAGGCAAAAAAAAAAAAAAAAAAAAAAAAAAAAGCATAGGTATCTGCAGCTGTCTGTTTGCAGCTGGCACTTTCAACTCTGTCTACTGCATTGTACTGCACCTAACCACAGCACACACTTTCAGTAAGTGGCAATCCTGGCCTTTTTTTTCATCTAACTAGTAAATGCCTTTTTCACTTTGTTAGGCTCTCTTTGAAGAGAGCCTGACTACATGTGTGTTTTCACAGAATAGTCCTCTTGACTTGGAAAAAACAAAAGGACATTTCTGCTCATATCAAAGCAGGCTTATTACATCAACATAAGCACTTCTGTAATTTTCCTTTCTCAGCATGCTACATGAATATAAATAAAATGGCTCTCCACTGGACATTTGCTACATATATCTCACAGAGTTTAATTACAAAACCTCTAAAAATGAAGATAGTGGGAGAAAGTGTTGCCAGTAGATGTAGTCCTGGTATCATGTCAGTGGCTGTTTCTGAGAGCATGCAAGTACCAACACACTCAGGTAACCACACACACCATAAAGAATTGGGCTCCAAAGAAAAGAAAATCCAATGAGGTGGGCAAATATTAGTTTAATGCTCAGAATCCCATAGCTTTAATTTTGCACTTATTGTAGTTATAACTTTCCTGCAGTAAAGAAGGAATCAATTATTTCTAGGTCCACATCTGCATTCTGTGTAGCAATCTATAGGCTGTAATAAGAGAGTGTCCAGCCCAATGAATGCCAACACACACTCTCAGTTGGCCATAAGATCTAAGAACAGCTGTAACAGGAGAAAAGTTTCATCTCAGCAGCCACCCACCAGGACCCTCTGATTTCAACAGAGAGAAAAGCTGTGCAGGAAGGCAGGCTGGAGAATGAAGGAGAAATGGGAAAAGGCTTGCCAGCCGATTAGCAGGAGAGTTCAGTGACCCCAGTGGGTAGAATCTGGGCCAATCCTTGGTCCTGGAAGAAGGCTGTTCAAGATTGACCTACAGGCAAAAGGCCAGAATTTTGCTGACAGAAGGGAAAAGGCAGGAGCAGTGTTGGGAGATGTCTCCCCAGGGCTTTGCAGGATAGTCAGGAGACATTATTCCTAAACCTTCCCTTTCTATTGAATTTGTGGCTTCTCTTTACCTCCAGTTTCAACTTTTCTGTTTATTGTGGCCTTGCCTTTTTACTAGCTGACTTCTCCCACAGGCTGAGAGAACACTACTTGCTGTGTCTCTGCTTCTTCAACACTGTGGGGATTTGCAAGCCCAGTGTCATGAAAGAATTGACTCAGCTAAAGCAAAAGAATGAGACAGAACTTCGCAGCCTTTGACATAGACAACCCCTAGCGCCAGCTCTTGGTATTATCAGCTTATTTCTGGGTCAAATCAGCTATTCAGGAACTGCATACACTTAGTGACAGAGTGAGCAAAGGAACCAGACCGGGAGAGAGTATGCAATTGAGGGAGGGGGGGGTGCTTATGAGAATGGGAGATGTTGGGGCAAATTAGTCGGTTGGCTGTTGTTTGGTAAATAAAGAGGGACTCCGTGCCCCATCCCGCATCTAATGATGATAGATTCCACGCTGCATCAGGCCCCATGCAGGCGAGCTTAACCACAGAAAATAATGAGGGTGCATACCCATTCGTCTGCATTAAAGGCGAGCCAGGCACTTTCGATAGCAAATATATCGATTCCCTTGCCCAGGCTGAGGTTTGTCCTGTTCCACGTGAATAATTACTGCTCCTTTAGAAATTCATAATAATTAGGATTCTCTCCACCCCACCCCCAACCTCCAGACCACAGCTTTTTAAAGGCGCCTGATCCTAGAGGGCCTTTGGAAGCTCCAGCTATTCCTCCCAGTGTGTGATGGGACTGTCAAACTTCTACTTCGAGCTTCTCCTCCAGAGAAAGGTGATTTCCCTCTTGGTCTCTCGGTCTCCTTGTTTGTCAAATAAAGCTTACATGTTGCTAAAGACACTTCTAACTACACATCACATGGTGCATGCTCCTGCTTAGGAGAAAAATTTAATAAACTGTCAGCGAGAGTGTGAGGGGAGAACAGGGGAAGAGATAGTGAGAGAAACTAAGATTAGCCCCCCCCCATTAACTACGATAATCACATGATGCCTCAAAAGTAGAGGGGGAAGGGTGCAAACAGGACATTCTGACCGCAGAACGCATTGGGAGGGGGGCGTTCAGTGATCGGAGCTTGGTGTCCCCAGATGACAGCAGGGGAGGTGGGTCTGTAAAATCGTGCCAGCGCGATTGGGAGATGTCTACCGTGAATGCTAAATCGACCTTCGGAAGGCTGGAGTCCTGGCACCTGGCGGGGCGGGGGCTGTGGCGCTGGCCGTGGTGCTGAAGGTCGCGGTCCAGGCCCGGGTGAACCTCACCCTGGAGAAGCCGCGGTCCAGCCGCTGCTCGCAGAGCCCCGAAGGTTGGTGGCGTCCATGAAGTTTTGATGTGGGGGTAGAGGATCCCGACGCAAGAATGCCGCACCTGAGTTTTCTTAAAACTGCTGGGATTTCTGGAGATCACCTGAGGCGTAAAGTGGACAGTGAAGTGCGTGGCAGTGACGGCAGCGACTCCATCTGGGGCCGGGGCACTGCAGCTTTGGTCAGAGAACGGGGTTTCTAAGTGGAGGAGGTGAGCCTACGTCGAAGAAAGTTTCTCCCTTCTTCCAGAGGACGACTGAAATGGCCTCGAACATGAAGTGGAGTGGATGGTGGCTCCATCCCGGCCCTGCACGGATGCTCGGGTTCCTTGCGCCAGCATCCATCAGGGGCGGCGGGGGTGATGGGCGAGGCCCGGCCGCAGGCAGGTTCAGCGTAGCCCCCGCCAGCCAGTTTCTAAGGAAACACCCGGCTCTTCTAAGCAGTAATTTGTCATATTGTGCGAGAAAGGAGTCACACAAGAAAAGCCTCCGGGCTCTGCATTCTCATGCAGATGAGGCGAGGCGCTCCAACGCTGGGCCCAGCCATCCCCTCCCCATTCCTATTTCCGGCTTGAGCGAGTTAAAATACCCTCATTAATTTAAAGAAAGACTGAGCTGGGAAAGCTTTTCTTGAGCTCAGCCCCAGGGGCACGTGGAGCCCTCTGGACGCTCCCAGGAGCCCTCTGAGCTCAGGTGTCTACGCCCTCGCGCCTGTGTCCACCTCACTTTGCACCCTGGGGAGCCCCCCAGACTAGATGCCCATGCACTTGCTAAAAAAAAAGGCAACCAAGCAAGGGAATCACACACACACACACACACACACACACACACACACACACACACACGCAGACAAGACACACACCCTCCGGCCCCCACCTCCATAGTAACCAAAATAATACTAGGAAAAGCTGTTTACGGAGTAGGTAATTAGGTTTTCACCCGCAGCAGAGACGCCTCGCGCTCCTCGGAAGTTTAAACAACAGCCAGCTACCCGAGAGGGCAGATGACAAAGTTGGGAAATAAACAAACACGCTCCTCATAGCGCGAGGGGCAAGAAGAAACCGCCAATATATATATTCTCAGTATATAAAAAAAGCCGCTCTTGGAAAGATTGCATAGTAATTGAGTCGGGCGCTCTTTTCTCATCTGGGTTGGCATTTCCTCATCTCGAGCTGACAAAGCCAACTCAGGAAATTGCTGGTAATATTCATCTGGGGAGCACTTTCATTAAACGTAATTCATTCGACTTTCACAATAAATTGAGTGACATCCTTACAGCGGAACCTTTTTATCCTTGATTAAGTGCTTGCCAAGCTTTGGTTCCCCCACCTTATTGTCACATTCCTTCAAGCAGAGTCGTCAACATGCCAATGGGAGGCAGAAAAATGCGCGCGCTGCGTTTACCAAGCTCCGGGAGGGGTGAGTGCTGAGATGGAGAAAAAGAGCCATCCAGAACTTGACCAGCGGATAAATCAAGACCGCAACTTCCAGCAAACTTGTGCTGGGTCCAGAAAAATAAATAAATAAATAAAAATGGTGACTAGCGGAATGCAGCAAAAGTGGAGAGAGCTGGGACTGTGTGATTCCAGGACTCCAGAAGCGCTGACCTGAAGCTGAAGGCACCTGGCCTGCAGCCTCGCTGCCTTCCCTTTAATTAAAATGCCTAGAACTGTTAAGGTCTTTAAATGAGATCTGAAGCTCCAAATGGACAGGGTTGTCCCAAGGGAACTTCCTAAAACCAAATCAAAGCTAGACATTTCTTGTTGAAAACATGTGCACACACTTCCTTGCCTCTGTTAAAAAAAAAAAAAAAAAGCCTGCAAACTTTCAGAGTTTCCATTGGCCAGCTTTTAGGGCAGATGAGTTAAAGAAGTGTGACTCCTCCTCATTCCTGGGATTCCCCTCTGCCAGTATCAACCTGGATAGGGAAATTCACTGAGGACTGAGCAGACGACCCTGGAACTCCAGGCTGAGCAAACTGGCCTCTTGGTATTGTTGGCCTGGAGGAAATGGGAAAGGCATCCAGGTTCCAATGTGTGGCCCCTTCTACCCGGCTGCTCCCCACCCAACTCTCCACCCTCCATAAAATCCAAAAAGACCAAGACAGAAAATTGCTTATTTGAAAAAGCAATATCCAAATGCTTTCATCACTCAAATGCCCTTTTGAAAATATTGTCGATGGTGGTTATTACCTGGACAATGCTGTCAATTTCTGTTGTCTGAAGAAAATCTTCCCTCAGATAGAAAAGTAGGACATTGGGCACCTATCTCAAAAAATCAACCAATCTCCCTGCCACTGGATATATTTTTCACCCCGACAACACTTTCATTAGGGGGGAAATAGCCGTCAACAATTCAAAGCCAAATAGAAATCAACTTCACACAAAGAGGAGGCACAAATTTAATAGTTTTCTGGGAAAATACCACTGACAGAGTTGGTACAATTCTGGTTTCCTCCCTCCCATATTGAAGGCAGCTTCTCTGAAGCTATCACTATAAGACCCAGGCCATAATACTCCTGCAAATGGAGCAAAGGGTGAACCACCCAAGGACTTCTCATACATAGTAGCTGCTTTTCTGGTCAATGAAGGATTGAACATTTCCAGAACAGTGCCAAGGTGCCCTTCTTTCTGCTCCTCTGCTAACTCTCACATTTTGTAGTGGAGGGCATAGACCCCTCCAAAAACTACAATCTTGTATCTGGAATTCTGCCTGAAGAGAAGGAAGAAATATAATGGGAGATTGAATTTTTAATGCAGCTTCCAAGAACTAGCTTTAACACACACACACACACACACACACACACACACACACACACACACACACATTTAATAGTCATGGGTAACTAATCTGTTTTATTTAATTTATTTTCAGGACTAAGCTCATGCTGATTAAAACTTTCAGTGAGCAGCTTACTTACTTTTCAGAGGATAAGAAATACACATGCCTGGTCTAAGGACTGAACCAGACATGCTTTCTCTCCCTCTGCTTTCTCCCCCAACCTCCAATTCCCTAACAGCCATCTTCATGATGAGGATAGTTCACTCAAATGGTTCATCTGTTAGTAGCAGAGAAGCAGTCTTCCTGCTGGGTCACATACCTCTTGTGAAACTCAGTTCAACAACTGATGTAGAATTCTTATCTTAAACACACCATTAATTGGAGAGAATAGATGACTCAAAATTTTGTGGCACAAAATTTAGAAATTAATTTCAAATCTTGACCATTATGCCTAGGAAAGCAACTGGATTATTAGCTATTTCAGCTCTCAGGAACACTGGTGGGTCCTCTTCTTATTAGGGTATTACTGTGGACATATGAATAATTGCAATAACAGCATTCAACCCTTTGTCAGATTCCCTGGACTCAATCTCTGAATAACTTTTTCATTTGTATGCTCATCAGACTCAGTCCTCTATTGGAGGATTATCACAGTTGATCCTTCAAGAAAGATGACACATTTCTGCTGGGAGAGCCTCTCCCCCTGTTCCTTGGCCTGGTCTTCAGCCTCGTCCACCACACACCACATTACTTAAACCAAGAAACCCCATGATGCTACTTTATCCAGGGTGTGCTTCAATTCAGTTAAAAACACCACAATCTAGTTATCCCATGTTGCAATATTCAAAATTCCTGGAATCAGTTCAGAATGGATAAGAGTATAAAGAATGTAGGGCTTTAAAAAAATTAACAAAGTACTCCATATGTCTTCCTCCTATTGAAATCAGATTTTAAATCTGCAATATACAAAATTCAGTAAATATTTCCTTGTCTTTATTTTTAAAGATTGTTTCCTACCCCTATGTATTTATGGTTAGAATTTGCCCTGTGGTGAAAATGAAACATTCAAGATAATATGCTTCAGGCCATACCTTTGCAAACACATTTGTAATTAGTTTTTCACTGCAATGCTAAAATAAGCTTCTAATATGAAAGAGGTTAGACCCATGCATGTCTCAATAAACACAGTGACTAAAAATCCTTAGCCTAGAATAGGCATTCAAATAACTCTGTACCAAGAAGCACACCTTGAGAACATCCATCCACATACAGGTAGCAACTGTGGCATACACATAAATATACTGCATTGATCTTCTGGACACAGGGTTGCTTTTAAAAGGCAGTCTCCCCAAATTTATAAGAGTCTAAGTTATTTTTCTACAGGCAATAGCTGAAATATTTCTGTATAGGAGATGTGTAAACACTTTGGTCCCTGGAAAAAATATTAGACTTTGGAAAACAGAGATCCCATGTCCATAAAGAGAAAAGAGGCAAGCCAGCAAGAGAGGGCTCTGCTTATTTAGCTGGAGGTGTAATTCACAAAGGCAAAAATAAAAATACTGTGCCTGGTTATGCACAGAATTTACTACTTCAAGGAAAAAAAATTTTCACCTTTGTCTTCTTGGAGTATACGTTGAAGCAATTCCTGACAACCTCTATGCATCTGATGCAGGTTTTTCCTGAAGGTCTGGGATATTCTGATTCATTAATGGATTCATTAATGGTATCTGGTGTTTAATGAAACATATGAAAAGAAGTCTTTTTCACTTCTTCCCCTGCCCATTGCCATAGACTTTAATCCAGGATCCCTGCTTCTTCATTTCCCTAAACCACCCTAACATTAACTGCCCAATTCACTCTTTTAAATTCATTTCTGTGATAAACGTCAGCTTCCTCCTCAAGGAAAACAGCATGGAATTTTCCTGACAAATAACTATGGGGTTATTACAATCCCTGGAAATAATGTCTTGAGTCAGGGCCATCAGCCTTTTGTTTTTGTGGTGTGTGTGGTTGCTAATCCCCGACACACAAAACAACTTTAGATTGGAGAGAAAAGAATGGACTTCTAAATCGCCTTCTCTCTTTTATTGTGTACATTTCGTATTGTTTTGAGTGAAATTGGAAAAATTGTCTCCTTTCTCTGTATTGCCAAAAGGCATTCAGGTAATGAAGTCTGTAACTAAACGGTAATTGAATCAGCATAATTTGCACACTGAATGGTTTTCAAATGCTCCCAGTTTACAATTAAAGGAGAATTAATGCGCTTGTTGTTGAGAACGCAGCGCATTAGAATAAATCCAGCTCTGTTGTTGTAATGAGAGGAAAACGGTTTAACTGCCAACAAACACATTTAAAATTTAACACAACGTATTGATTTCACTTCTGCTTTTGATAGATTATTTTCCAGACTATCGAAATACTTGCTCCAAGCAATAAACTGCACTGTAGCCGAAAGTCCTTAGCGGTGTTTGAGTGAGCACAGCCCAAGGACGTAAGAGCAGGACTAAGGTTCAGGTCATCCCTAAGGTGTGCCCAGGAGAGGGGCCGTCGGTGACGATGATGAAGGGAATCCTTGATATTCCACTCCGTAGCTTTCACTTTACACTCCCTCACCGTCTCCCAATTTAAAAAAAAAAAATAAAGCTGTATTTTTCCTCTAGCCAAACTTTCTGTCCTCCAACTCTGCGTTCTCAATGTCACAGTGCGGACTGGACACAGGTGGGAGCGAGAAGGACGCAAGACCCGCAACAGGAAGGACACTCTTTGCATTCTGCCAGCACAGATCCGCGACAGAGTCGGAAAGGCTGTTCTTTGGGATTGGCTGCCCTGGCTTTCACCTGTTTACCCTAAGGTGTCCTGTGGGCTAGGACAGTGATGCGCAGCGCCCTCTGGCGTCCGCAGAGGCTACAGTCAGACCATCAAGGTGCTAAAACAGACAACACTGAGAGACTCTGGAGAGGATGCTGAGACCCAGGAAATATACATATCAACGCACGCGGGCGCCCGGTTATGCACAATATTTACACAACTCCCAGCCCTTCAGTCGCGTGCATCAAGACAAAGGCCGAGAAACGCTGGCAATGGCAGGCATGGGTGATCCCGTGACTTCCAAGTTTGTAGATTCTGAAGCTATTGGTGGATTACAGGCACCAACACCCTCCCTAGTCCCATGGATCCAGCCCCAGTGAACTCCGGCCGCTTGGGTACTCTTCGCCCCTCAACAGAATATCTTCAGCTCTCGGTATACTCCTACAGCCCAGGATGGACTGGGGGTTTCCGTGCAATGAGCCCAACTTCACCAGCAGAGCGCCCCTGGTCCACTGAGAAATCTCGCGGTTCCCAAAGCTCCCCAAGTCACCACCACAAAGCTCTTTGAGCGTAGTTCCAACACTGTGGAGAGTCTAACGCTCTGAAAACTCTGCCCTTAGGAACAGGACCAAGACTCCGTGGATGACTCCCTCCCTAGTGACCAGGCCTGCCGTTTTTTAATAAGGGGTTGGAAACTAAAAATGGAGATAGGTTATTTGGTGGAAATGAAGTTTAAAGGAGACAAGCGAGCACATTTGCCCACATATCTCTGACCTAACCCTAACTGGTCACTTACAGTATACCTGATAAATAAAGTCACCCCTACAAGTCCAAGAAAGTTACCTGCACTTCATGTACCACGTCTCCACATGTGGGAGTCAGTGAACAGATTCACTTTCAGCCCTTCGACCTCTAATCCATCTCCTTTCCTTTAAAGTCTGTGGGTGAACTATCAATAGTTCTGTGTCCTCCACCCTTTCCTTTTTGCCCTTTGCCCAAAAAGCATCCCTTCCCGCTACCTCTTTGGATTCTGGACATCTAAAGTGCCCTAATCGCTATTCAGAATCACTCTCTAGCTGTGGGGGAGCTGGGTTGAGAAATAGGGATGGGAACCCCGAAAAATCCTTCAGGGATCCAGATACGAGCTTCTCAAAGTTGTCTCAGCATAGTCACCAGGAGCGCTTTGGCGGCCTCGCCCTCCTCCCGCGCGCCCCCAGTAGCTTGGCCTCCTGGCCAGGGTGGAATTTCAAAGGCAGAAGACTCATCGCAACTTACCAAGTAGAAGGTAGGCTGCAGGAGGAGAAGCACGTACCAGCACGCAGCCTGCATCCTCCCGCGTCTCAAACTTCCTTGGCGGTGCTTTCGCTGAGTCTTTGTTCCTTCAAAAACATAGATCCACCTGGCATCCACTTTACCGAGCAAGGAGCGCTCTCAGCAGCCTAAATACAAATGAAATTAGACATCCCATGACCACGCGGTTAAAAGCCCAAAAGGTTAGGCTTGACGATCAAGCGGGGGGGAAAGAGAGTCTTGGCGGGGAGGGGAAAGCACTAAATACTGGGAAGCGGGGAGCGAAGAAGATTTGAAGAGCTGGTAAACCCAGCGCCTGGAAGGGCAGAGCGCGCGGTCTACGGGTTGGCGGGCGAGGAGAGGGGCTACCTGCGCCCTGCGCTTCCCCGGCGCTACTTCCCAGGCGGAGGAGACAGGAGGCGGTTAGGCTCACAGAGCCGCTTGCAGGCTGCTTAGGAGCCCAAAATGTTTCTGCCAGCGAGACCTGCCCCAGTGCTTGACAGTCGAGGGAGCGAGCGGCTGGAACTAAAGGCGGCGGCTGGTTCCTAGCCAGCCCTGGCAGGGCTCACTCACGTACACACCAGCAGCGAGAGACAGAGAAAGCCAGAGCCAGATTGAGCGATGGGGGGGGGCAGGGAGAGGAAGGGATAGGTAGAACTGACCAGGATTAGCTGCCCCAGGGTCTCCACTCGCACAGTGAAGTGGGGGGTGGGAAAGGGGAATGCAATTTGCATACAGGAAAGCTGGGCTCAGTTTACCCATTCCATCTCCCGGTACACAGAGCCGCACAAGCATATATAAATCACATCTCTAGCATTACTTTTCTGAGCCAAGGGGCACAGCTGGTTGCTAACTTCTAGAGTGGAAACCTGCCTGGGGTTGTGGGGATCACTTTCCAGGCATGCTCTCTCTGACAGCCAGAGTCTCCCTCCCCACCCCACCCACAGTTACCCCTTCCAGGTGATTACCACCCTGCCCCAAGGTGTCCCTTCTGGGAACAGTGAAGGAGATGGCTACGTACCGCACTGGACTGGAGGCGAATGCGACGAGCAGGGATAGCTCTGAACAGGCTCCATGGAGGAGCTACTCGGGCCTGGCGACTCCAGCGCCCAGGACCTGCCGCCCCTGGAGCTCCGTCTCCATGCCCAGACCAGGACCTGTCCAGATGTCTCGTCCAGCCTTGGCGGAGTCAAGTGTCCCAGTGCCCGGGTCGCGCTCGGGATTGGTTCACGGAAGCCAAGGTTTGGCACAGTTGGATTCACAGTGCCGGAAACTTAAGAAGCCAAGAGAAGGCGGGGGAAGTAGAGAAGGGAAGAGAAGAGCGAGAGGGAGGGAGAGAGACGGATGCGCCGGGCTGCTGCGTCCGACACACCAGGACTGCCGGTGCCGGCCCAGGGACAAGCAGCCTAGGACTCCCGGCTTTCGGTGATTGCCAGAGGATGGCCGAGTGACTTAAGGGGAGGAGACAGAGCAAGTCCTCCGGACTTGAACTTGAATAAGAAACTGGCCTTTCGGACGAAAAAGAAAGCCACACACCAGGCACGGGCAGTCCCAGTTTCTGAAGGAGGGGTGTGGTGGCGAGAATCTGGAGGCTGAGAGCACTGGGCTCTGCGGCGGCTAGCCACGGGCGCTGACCAGCCCAGACCCCGCTGGGCTGCGGTCGCTGTCCAAGGTCCTGCCCGGCCGCCCGGGGTCGCTCTGGAGAGCGCTAGAGCCGCGCGCCGCGGGGTTTATTGCGTTTTGTCCGCAGGGCTGCGGCTAGACCAGCCTACCTTCCTGACACACACAATTACATTGACACGTGGGCAAACGGTTCTTCAAATACTAATTAATACCCCGTGTAAATAGGTCCTGCTCCCCGGCTCTCGGTGCGCCTGGCCCGCAGGGAGAAGTGACCCTGGTGGCGACTCTGGTGGCCACAGCGTCCCCTCCCTGGGAGGCGCAGGGAGGGGCCCGACCGCCCCGGGAGTGTCGAAGAGCGCCGCGAAGAGAGGCACCCGGCAGGGGTGGGTGCAGAGGAGTGGAAGGCGCCCCAGCTGGCTTCAGGAGGGGTGCAGCCACGGGGAACCGAGGACCTGTGGCTGCGTGGCCAGAGGCGGGGATGCTGCGGACTGCCAGCCATTCAGCGCAAGACAGCTGAGAGGACTGGACGACCTTGGGCTTTCTGGACTTCCCTCTGCGCGCTGAGCAAAGTGAGAAGGGTTGTAGGGTTGTGAGGTTGAGCTGTAATCACTTCCGCTTGTTATGGACAAATCACCCTCAACCTGCACCCCCCAGACTAGCTCTCTCCTTTCCTCTTCTCTTTCTCCTCTCCTCCCCTCCCCTCTTCCTGCCCACTCTCCTTCTCTTCTCTCTCCTCTCCCCTTTCTTCTCTCCTTACTCAGCTGTGTCTTTTCTGTCTCTTTCTCTCTGCACCTTTATACTTCCATCTGTCTTTCTCTAAATTTCTGGCTTGGTCACTGCATTCACTTTCCCTAGGTCTTTGTCACGTTCTCAACATTATCACTCAAATCCCGTTCTATTCGTGTGGCCTCCACCCTTGCCAGCACACAACCTTGAGAACAGCTTCCCAGTACCCATAGAAGCTTGAGACCAAACCCCTCCACTGTGTACTGGGCTGCTCCCACTCCAGCCACTGAGGTGAGTGTCACCGAAGGCCATTCTGTCCCCCTATCCCCACCCTACCACCACCAGTTACTTTTGTCCTTCACCAGAGCTTGGCCTGGAGTGACACACTGCAAGACAGCATTTTGATATTAACCTGTATGAATTGCGTGAAAATTTATCTCAGGAGCCTGAGTTCATCTCACGAAAATAGAATAGTGGTTTTTAATGAATCTCAGGGTTTCTTTTCCCCCCAAGTGTGGTTTTAGACACCACAAGCTCTGTGCATTCTGCTTCAATCAGTCTGGGCCCAGATACATTGTACCATTTAGACAAGAAGGCCCACATTGACCACAAGTTGAATTCCCTGGAGAACAAAGGTTTCCCTGCAAACATAGCAGTGACATCAGCAGAAGCCCGCCCGATGCCCTGGAGCAGATGCCAGAGCACCCCACTGAGAGTCATGTCTCCAAAAGGCTGCAAATTATGTTCCACTGCTGGACACAGTGCTGCATTTTGAAACCTACACTGTCTTCCCATGAAAAATAGTTCTTGCAAGAGGAAGCTTTCCGAATTTCCTAATTTCAAGTGTTTCAGCCTGCTACTCTTGGAATTCATTGGAGGCATACGCAGAGTACAATAGGGAAGCATACCTCCTGATTGGGATTCTGAAACTTTACTTTATATAATTTACCATGTACATAACACAACTGTAATGTTGACTGGGCTATTCCCTGACTGGATTTTCCATGTTCTTTGAACGTTTAAAGAAGGATAAGTATTAGAGCATCCATATCTGAGGCCAAAATCAGGGAAATAGGCAACTCCTTGTCCTAGCCCACGTTCCAGGATGCATGAGGTCACCAGAAAACTGATTTCCACTAGATACACAAGCTCCAAACCCTCCCAGACTGGAGCCTGGAGTTAGAGTGGTACTAACCAAGTACAGTGCTATCAGAGCTGGACTTCTCTCTGACCTTTGGAAAACAAGAATGAAAAGGGCCAACTTTAGGATAGAAACTCTTTTCTAAACCTCCTTCAGAAGCATAGTTCCTCTGCAGCTGTTCAACTATTAAAAAAGCAGCTTGTGAAATAGAAAGAGGATCAGGGGCCTTAAAATCTCTCTCTGAATGGCGCTGATTATTTAAGAAAAGCACCACAGGAGTCTAGCAATGGGAACTGGTCAGACAGTGTTCTATGATAGAGGGTGCCAAGGAGCTTTCTATGTTAATGACCTTAGACCTTCTGCTCAGATATTCAACTTTTACCAGATCCTACAAGATATTTGATCTGGGATATAAAACAACAGCATATTTCCATATTTATTTTAATTGTTACAGACTTCTTCATTTTCTGTATTACTCAGAAAAGGCCCGGGAGACACAGATATCACTAGAGATCATGTCGTTGTCTCTGCCAAGGCTCCTTGATTTTAATGGCATAATATTGGTGGGGAGGGGGACAAGGATGGCTTATTCACCTTTTCTTCCTATTGTTTGCTTTAAAAATAAAGAGAACAGGTCTCACACATCCCTCTACTAAAAACTCTACAATACTCTAAAATTCATAATGACAATGATCTTCACAATGACACACCAAAGGTATGATTATCCTCAGGGAAGAGAGAATTTGTGGTAGTTTTTTTTTTTAGATTTTATTGATATTGGAAGTCCTTTTGGAAATCACTCTTTTCCCAAATTGTGACTACAGAATTCAATGGGCTGACCTCAGAAGGAAATGATGAAATTAAACAATTTTCCAGATAATTTAAATAAGAAAAAATTAAAATTAATTTAAAATATACTGATAAATTTGTTAAATATAAGTAAATATTTTTGGTTGATTTGTCTGGGTAATTTGTCTTTGGCAGAGGAACTAGAAGAGGAGTGTTGAAGTTTGAGTTATCTTGGAACTATAGAGAAGATGGAAAGATATTAACTTAGAATTTGTCGAAATACAGTGAGTCCTAACAGGAACTTGTCTTAAACACATAAATATCACCACAATTTATCCAGAATCCGAACACAACTGAATACTGTCTTTATGATGTTCTGGTCCTGCTTAAACTTCAGACTAAATTATATTTCTTTGTCCATAGCACTGAATTGTACCTACTTTTCCTAATAATGCATGTAGGCATGGATGCACGCATGCACAAAGCTACAATGTCTTTCTACCCAGTATAAGCTGGTATCTGCACATTATATGGGCCTTGGGAAAGTCACTGAAGATTCCTCTGGCCTCAGTGTTCTTCTCTATTCAATAAGGAAGTGAGGTTAGATTGTGGATAAAATTCCTTTATTTTGTTCTATGTAATTAATGGAAAGTTATCTTTAGCTTAAAAACCTTAACTATGCTACAGAAAGCAATTTTATTATGATTTTTCAAGGATGGTAGCAATTTACGAAAACATTTTTTTCAACACCTCAAAGATTCTAAGTCACGTGTATTTGTGGTCTTTAGCCAGTTTTATATTCATCTCTTCCTGTCTATCCTCATAACCTTTTTTCCCCCCTTTGGTTCAAGAGTTAACTCTATTGTATTATTCAGGTCACTTTTTCATGTAAACTTCCATAGTGTGTGTGTGTGTGTGTGTGTGTGTGTGTGTGTGTGTGTGTGTGTGCATGTTAGTGTTGATTTATGAGAAGCTGATTTGGAGTGACATCCTTATTGTACTTATGAATATTTGTTACAAAAGATGTGAACATATACTCCTTTTTCAGAATTCTTAGATGTCACTTAGGATAACTAAACTAAGAACCTCTTCAGCCCATCCACCCTCCCAAGAATGTTTTTCAGATGTAAGGAGGAATCATTTGAAAAGTGGTTTTAACAGATGAAAGTAGTTGGTAGGTATTTCAATGTGGTTGAACTTGGTTGATAACTATGAGGCTTGTATGCCAAATTGCCATTACAAGAATGTTTTAATAATAAGATCACTGGACTAGAGAGAAAAATAGCCATCAAGTCCTAGAATAAAAAAAGAAACTGAGGGAAATCAAAGGGCTTTGTGTAAAAGACATTTTCTTTTTAGAAGTAATTTATATGCTCAGTCTTTATGTCCATATTTCATTTATTCTGCTAGGTGAAGACAGAGGGTTCTTAAAGGTAAGTTAATTTTAATTATGCTCACAAACTTTAAAAAGAAATGAATACAATAAAAGAAATTAAAGACAGCCAGCATTAAAAAGGCAGTTGAGTACAAAAGATTGAGGTCATAGCCCAAATATAATAATTTTTTAAAATTAAAAATTGTGACCATAAACAAACCTTTGCAATATAATCTAATTACAAAAATTTGTCATAGTGCCACCCAAGATTGGCAGAACTTTGTCATACTGCCTCCCCCGACCTGAGATTGACAGTTCCCTAAAGCCAAGTTATGAACGACTAAGAACTTGATAACCAATGTTCCGTGAACAAAGTGAAATACAGTATTTGCTTTCAGCCAGAAGTGGCACTGATAGTCTCAACCATGGACAGATAGAAATCATGAGGACAAAGAGTGCCCAGCTCTGTTGTGACCAAAAGTTAAAAAATGAGCCAGAAATGTACATTTTGTCTTCATCATCAAACATACCTGAATGTTGTAAAACAAAAATTTTTTTCCTGGCAGATGTCCTGATTTGGCAATCTGAATAGAGTCTCAAGCAAAGTGACTTAGACAGGTAGGGAACAAAGGTAACAACAGCTAAAATAGAGATAAGAATATAGAAACAAGATAAAATATAGAGATAAAAATTGTGTAAATGATGTATTTTTACAAGGAAGCAGCAAGCCCCTTAACTTTCCTTTTTAATACCAAATGAATGAAAACAGCTCCACTGTAATTTACCATAACTAACTTCAGGGATCATGCCATAAAAGTCACATGTTACATTTTTCTTCATCCATATTCAATAATAAAATACCTTGGATAAAGTTCAAAGCAAAATGGTTTCACATCAAATTTTATGTTAAATGTATGATAAATGTCTCAAAACTGTAGTCTGCACGAGGGAACACATTACCATTTACCTGGGACCAGATACATGCCAGAAACCATACCCTGAGGTTTATTTGTTTTATTCCATTATAGTAATAAGTCCATGAACATGAACAACCAATTTAGTTTTGAAAGAAAACTTCTCATGTTAAGATATAAAATCTTCTTCATCTATGTTTTCCTATAGCTTGACTTAGGGCAAATCTGAGGATCATCGAACCCTGACTAGACACTTTCTCTATCTTGTAAGCACCTCCCCTATTTTAGTCTCGGGGACCCCTCACAATTCTTTCTCAGGTTTTCCATTTACTCACTAAACACTGGTGGTCCTCAGTACTTGATCAGTATTGCTGCTTCTCCAGTGCAATCCTGTCTGGTTCCATGGTTTTATTGATTATTAATACCTACCGATGTCAAAGTTCCTAAGTCCAGTTCTGATATTTTCTTCCATTCAATAGCCAATAGCCTGCATGTCTAGTATCATTTGACAAGTGATTTTAACAGACTGAAATAGTTGTAGATGCCCAATAGATATCTAAAATTAATATGCCTAAAACTTTAACTTTTTCACTACATTGAAAACATACCTTATTTCTTTGTATGACAGATTGTGTCAATTTCTTGTGCTAAAACTAAGTCCATGTGCTTGGCCAAGAGGCTGCTAATAAAATAAGAAGTAGACCCTACTTATTTATTTCCATCCTTATCAGAACCTTAAGAAGAATAGCATAATTCTAATTGCTCCTCCATCCATGAAGAGACCAACACAAGTAGGGTGAGGTCATAGCCTTCAACATGGGACCAGAAATACAAAACCACATGAAACAGCCCAGAGCCTGACCCACTATTTGGCAGATAGCTGCCAAGATGATCTGCAGTCCTACTCACCCCAAATCAAAAGCAAATGTTTCCTGTTTAACTGTCAAGGTTGGGAGGTTGTTTTCAGTGTCATTATAGCCAATGCTGAATAGTTAGCCATGCCAGCTGTCCCCTCGAAAACTTAAGTATCAGGTTCTCTCATTTTTTCTTTCTGCTGTCCACATTGAACATAAAACCACCACCATCACAAGTTTAGATCCAATTAGCTCTCATGTGTCTTCTTTTTTTCTCTATTTCTGATACTGTTCCTGACTCAGGTTGATATCTTCAGACATTGAGTGCCTGACAGTGGCCTCCAAACCAATCTTCCATATTTTCAGTTTCCATCTCTATAAATACACTTCAAAGCCATCTTCTAAAACAGACATACCCACACCAATACTTGTTTAAATTTCTTCATAAACTCCCTATTGCTTACAGAATCAAGTCAACTTCCCCAGCTTGGCCCTGAAGTCTCCTTATAGATGACCTCATCTACTTCTTCATTTCATCTCCTACCTCCTCATCTACATACCTCACGTACCTCAGCTCAAACATCTTTAGAGCCTCTACCACAAACAGATGTGTCCCTGTTTGGGGTTGCTGTGTCTTTCCTCTGCTCAGACTCCTCTCAGCTCAACCTCTAGGTGAACGTTCACCCTTTCCACAAAACTATGCTCAGAAATGACTTCCCATTCTCTCCACTTTTCTCAAGGATCTGTTCCCTAAGCCTGATATTAAGCTGTGTGCACCATGCTGCTTATACATTTGTCTTCTCTACAGGATGGGGACAGAGCTAAAAGTTTAGCCATACTCAAAAAGCTTGGAATCCAGAAAATAGCCTTGTGAATCTCATATAAGAGTCTATTATGTCAGATCCCAGAACTCAGGAGTATGAGGTGGGAAGATCTTCAAGACAAGCTTGGAGATAGGGAAAGAGGGGAAAAGAGAGAGGGGGACAGAGGAAGGGAAAAAGGAAGGGAGGAAAAACATAAGCATATGATACTAGAGCAGCAAGGCAGACATTTCAGCCAATAAAATGAGTGAAAGGAGCAGTTGAAGAATGAGTGGTCTTGGTCCACACTCCCCCATCCCAACACTCTGTGACACTTCTCAGATTCGGCAACTGAGTGGGAAATGTATTATTCAGTAATTTAACCCACTTGTAACCAGGCCAATGAGCAATGATACAAAAAAATATGTCCAATCTAAATTCTTCTTTCACTCTGTATAGGAACACCCCAAATTTTATCTCACATACCATTTACTTCCCCCTTACTATCATACCAAAGGCTTTATTTCAGTCAGGCCCTACCATATCTCCTCAGTTTTCTGGACCACAAGAAAGAGAGAATGGAGATGGAAGGAAGAGAGTTGTGAAAAGTCCTGTGCACACCATTACCACAGCCTTCTCTAACTGGACCTAGGAGATACAGCTAACCATATCTATAGGAAACTGTACCTGTGGCCTTGCAGCTCCAACCTTTTGAAGGAAAGAGAAACTGCAGTCTTTTTCTACTGCAGTAAAATTCTTAGACAGGACAGACTCCATTTTATCCTGTCTTCTCTTCTCCATAGTCTCCTTAGCCTCGCCTTGGACCATACCTCCCTTACTCCACTGATAGAATCCGAAGTATGTTACACTAGACTCTGTGACCTTCCTTCACTTTTACTCTAGGATATATGTCACCAATGACTAATCCATGAAACTATAATTACCAGGATTTGTTCCTACCTTTCTGATAATTCCTTCTTGTCTCCTTTGCTTGGTGTTTCCTACTAAGCACCCCAGATAGACAATTTTCTTCTTTCCACCACTTGCCTTTGGCCTAAATGGGTCAAATATGTCCATTTGCTATAGGACATCTTCATGCAATATCCTACCATTCTGATGAACTTGGCACCTCCAACACTACACTCACCCAACATACACACATACCTGTCCGTAGCTCTCTAATTTCATAAGTGACATCTATACTCTTCATGCCCGTAGCCTTTATACATCAGAGTTGAAATCATTATTTCTGTGCTCATTTGATAGGCCAGTCAGGCTTATTGCCTGGCCAAGGCATCTTTCAGAGTATTTATTTCATCCACTCCATCCTCTAGGTATAAGTGGCTTTAGAAGGAAAACTCAAGACTGGAGAGATGCTCAGTGGTTAAGGCTCTCACCTATAAAAAGTAAACTCTTCAGGACTTAATTTCTGGGAATTTTTTTTTTTTTGTAATTTGCTTTCAATTCCCACCACACTACTATGAGTCCTACAACGGAGTGACTGTGTTGTCATCTCTTCCAGCACTTCGTATGAAGCCTCGTGCCTAGCAAATGCTCAGTAAACGTTTTCCCCATGCGAGGATCAATTCATTCCCCTATCTTTGCATAATTTCTTTAAAAACACATTTGCCCTTTTCTCTCTTGTACATGTACAAAAAATTCCTTTCCCTTCAGGTATTTATTAATTTTTTTGTAAGAAACTATCTTTTCCAAGATAACTCAGAAAAAGTGTTAAATGAAACAGAGAAACACAAATCCTCCTTAGAGTCTAGTGAAATGTCTAGATCACCCCATTATCACCTTTTTTCCTCCCCCAACTCCCAACAATGAAAGAGCTAGAAACTATCCGGATGCTCTAGGACAGAGTTCTCAAACTTTAGTTTGCATAATTTCCCCCCCTAGAAGGTTTAATAAAAGGTACACTCCTAGGCCCCCCTTTTTGATTGTGATTTATTGGCCAGGGCTTGGACGCTTAAAAGGATATGTATTAAGAAACATCAGGTGATCCTGGTGAAGGTTGCCAGAATTGACATAATGAAGCCTTCCCCTAGAATGTGATGGATTAGAATAGCCTATCTCAGGAAGTAATAACTGACACCTTGTGGCAGTGATAGTGTTTACCAAAGAACTATTTACTCATATCATCAAGATCAATAATATAGATATGTTAATTTGCTTGGTTTCATATCACAATATCACATTGTTCCTTATAAATGTATGTATATAATTATTTGTCCATTTAAAATAAAAGATTGTTTAAAGGTTGAATAACAATATTTTCAGTAATATTTATTTCAGACAGTCCTTTTCAATTATTTTGGCTTGAACCAAACCTTACATTCTCTCTTATCTACTTGCTTAGAGTGGAATTTAAAACAATTTAATTACATTGTCTTATAGACACATCAGTAAACAAACACTCCTTGTTCTCAGGGAGTTTACATTCTGGCAGAGACAACCAAAAACAAATTATAAGTTAAAATTTATGCCACATGATATGGTGGTAAATTCTATAGAAAAAATGAAAAAGGAAAGAGAGTCATATAGCTATAGAAGGAAAAATGCAGAAACAACTTTAAATGGAATGATTGTAGACAGCCTCAATGAGAAGCTGAAAACTGAGTGAAGATCGAAGGAGGTGAGGGAATAAGCCATGTACTGCGGATAAAAGTTTTTCAAGTAGAAGGATGGACACGTAGGAAAAATAAAAGTCAGCAATACACTGCTTAGAGAAACAGCAAGAATGCTAATGTGTTGAGGGAAGAGTGAGCCAGGAAGGGATGACAAGGACCTGAAAGCAGAAGAGACAGGTTGGGTAGCAACTGAGGGCACTGAAACCACTTGTCTTGATAAGTCTTTACAGGATGCCTCACTCTAGATGGACATGCGACATTTCCCAACCCACATTTGAACACAACTATTATACATACTGTGTTAAGAACAACCTGAACAAGCATGTGGAAATGGTAATTCCACCACTCAGGAAGTAAAGTTCAAGGTCAGCTTATCTACCAAGCAAGACCTTGTCTTCAAAGTAAAAAAAAAATAAATTAAATAAAAGTGAGACCATCTTGAAAGACAAGAGCAGCAAGTAGCACAAAGGAGGTCATTCAGATAATACAAAGAATAGGTCATGGTGACCTGATGGTATGGTAGGAATGATGAAAGATAATTCAATAATAGACCCATTCTGGATCATATTAAGGGGAAAGGTTACATAGTTGCTGAAGAATTAAGAGCGTAATGTCAGAGACACTATTGTCTATAAAGTTTGTGCCCTGAGTGCTCAAAAGAATGGATTCCTCAGCAATAAGGAAAAACAAACCCCTGTGGAAGAAGGAGGCAGGCAAAGGAAGATGTGAAGTCATCAGCTCAGTCGGGAGCCTGTCAAGTTTGAAATGATTATCAGACATCCATGTGAGTGTATTCAATTGTAACTGAAGGATTCCGGAGGAATGGATAAGATGGAAATACAAATCTAGGTATTAATAGCATTCACATGGCATTTGAAGGAATGGACTTATCAAGGGAATCGGTGTTGATATAGAATAAAAGATTCCTAGAACATTTCAGCACAAGAGAGCAAGGACAGGGGGTTGGACCAATGAGCCAGAAAATGGGGCATTCACTGACTCAAGTGCCTTGGTGAACCAATTGCAAGTGAAAAAGACCAGTGAATTTCAACATATGGAAGTCTTTGGCAACATTGGAAGGGGAAGTTTTGTGTGTGGATGAGGAAGAATCTTTCTTCCATTACCCCATATAAAAAATGCAAGACAACTCAAAATCTAATTAATTTGAAATTGTTTTCCATTCTGCCTTTTCAACTAGAATCGATATAATTTTGGTGGAAATTTGTTTTTAAATGAAACTGTAGCTGTACAATTTTAGTATTTTTCTCTTTCATAACAAATTCAAAAGACACATAGAAAGTGGATTCAAAATACACATAGAAGGACAGAGAATGTGCTGATGAGTATGGATCACACTTTCTAGAGGCTGTTTTTCCCTCTCAGTTTCCTCCTCCCTGGGTCTCTATACCATGCAGGACAAGTCTGCTCAATGATCATTTTACATTTTACATGCTTCATCCCAGTGATGCTAAATTCTTCATTTTGTTTGTATTGTCTTTCTGACTAATTTAGAAGTTCTTAGGAAAGAGAAGCATCTTTTATATCTGCAGCCACCTCCTTAGAACTTTGTATGACTCCATGCCTACAGTGAACAGCTAAAAGTACACAGTAAGCTAGGTAAATTCCAATGATATCTCACCCCTTTCCTTAGCTCCCCTTCCTAGATATTTGGAACTAGGTCGTTTCTGCTTCTTAATTTGACCTTTGAGGATTCATAAAGTGGCCTGTTGAAATTTCATCTTTTAGTATTTTCTTACATAGCTCTGATTTAGTCAGAATAGTCTATTGGCTCTTTCCTGATTATTTTTTCCTGCCATTCTAATTATAATATTGACTTTGTCTGAAAATCTTTAAATTCAAGAACCCTTTCCTTTTGGAAATTAGCCAACAAAGATTTTAAATCTCATTTTTTTTAGCTATTTGCTTTAGTATGTAGTTACCAAGATTTTATGTCTCATCATCTATCAGCATCATGATTTTTCCTTGGGCTATTACAGTGAGTACTTCTACTTTGATACACATTTCCCTTTTGAAAATGTTGGACCAAGCTTAGCAGTCATGGGATTTCTGTTTACTATGGCACCTAGCATTTTTGGTAACAATGAAAAATCAAGTGAGAAACAAAGTAAAACCACACATAAAGACATTTGATAATAATACATGATAACATGAATAAGTGAAGTTAACAGAAAGATGGATGGTTGAAAGGATTTTACATTGTTTATTATGTCATACAACATATACTGTCCTGAGAAAAAAAAGGATAGAATACTTTTTACAGGAATAAAATATTCTTAAAGTGGTTTACAGTCCCAACTTTACTCCATGTCATTGGAACTTTAGCTTTTGATTCTAGAATCTAGTTATTTTCTCTTTACTCCATATAAAAATGCAGATCACTCAAAAATCTAATTAATTTGAAATTGTTTTCTATATCTTTTTCAATTAGAATTGGTGGAATTTTGTTTTTAAATGAAACGATAGCTGTTCAATTTTAGTATTTTTCTCTTTAATAACAAATGAGCTTCTACTTTCACAATTGGTTTGACCACATTATATTTTATAAGGTATTGTTGTGGTCAGCTTTCTAGTTATTGCACAGAAAGAACCCAATCAAAAGCAGCTTGTGGAGAAATGGGTTTATTTGTAATTGGGGAGACTCCATCCTGGCAGGGAAAATGATGGCATGAGCAGAGGGGTAGACATCACCTCTGCCACAGCATTGCAAACACCACAGGAAGGTATGCCAAACACTGGCAAGGGGAGGCTGGCTTATAACCCCCATAAACCCTCCCCCAACAACACAGCTCCAGCGAGGTTGTAATACTTAAACTGCCATAAGCTGGGGTTCAATCATTCAGAATACATTCATTTGTTTGTGGGGCACACCTGGATCAAACCATGACAGGTATCAACAATAAAGATAATCTTTGTTTTTAATGCTTTTTTTCCTCGTTATTTCTTACACCTGTAAAGTTTTATCAAATTATGCTAGGCTAGAAATGTCATCTAGGGAAACATTTTCTTTTTGGAGTATACTTTGTGCCATGTGATCTGCTTTCAGATTTTTGACCTTAAAATCATAAAACAAAGAATTAAGCAAGTGCATCTTCCAGCTACCTGAGCTCTAGACTTCAGGTATATCTGAGAAGATGCTCTATGGGTTCTTTCTTTATAGGAACTCTCATGAATCTTGAGCTCTCTTAGCTCTCCTAGATCACTGGAGCACCAACAGTGATCAAAGTGAATTAATTTACCCACATATATTCCACAATGATTGAATTCTTCAAGGATAAGTGAGTCTTTAGTTTTGCTTTATTTTTGACCTATGGAAAATTTTTTAAAAGTTCTATGACAACACATAATACTGAAGGAAATAAAATTAGAATTAAGTGGGACCAACTAGTGAAGGTGCTTATCGTAGGTGATCATCCGAGTGGCTCGGCTTATAGCATCTGTCATAAATCTCCTAGCCCCAAAGCTTGAAGTTACATGAAATCTCAGAGAAACATTGCAACAAAATAAAGTTATTTTAGAACAATTTATGATAAAAGAACATAAATTTAGGATGGTATAGTTGACATTCAGTTGCATATTAATAGTTACTTTTCTTACTTTATATAACAGTATTTTGGGTTTATTTTCATTGCAGATTGACTGCAATGTAGAGGCATTGAAATGTAGATTCCATAATTTAAAATAAAATGAAACAGATTAGACCCAGTTTAGTTTGAGGACCTCAACCTTTCTGTTCACTACTGAGATACCACTGTATCTTTATCATATGTTTCATGTTTTAAATCTTAGATTTACTATCTCTACTTGTACCATATGTTTCAAAACTAGATGAGACAGAACCTTCTGGGCATTACAGAGGAATTTGGCAAATAAGCTTGACTGAAAAACTAAATATATTTTTCCTTTTATCATCTTTTGGATATAGAAGTGTAATGATAATTAATGCTGCCTACTATCATCTCTTTTGACAAATATTAATTAGATTCCAAGACATAGACACCTTTCAATGAAAATGAACAAAAATAGCTTCAGGGAAATGATTATGAGAGGGATTTTCTCATTGAAGAATCCAGGTGAGACTTGAAAAAGAAAAAGCTCAGCATTTTTCTTTTTGGCAATGTGAGTGACTAGAGGGGGGAGGGGCAGTGTTCACCTTCCATCATATCCTCTGCTCGGCTACAAAATGTACAGTGGCCCTTTAAAAAATGTATAAAATAAGGCTTTTGGAGAGTTGAAGATCAAGTATATGTTCCTGTGAATGCCTGACAATAAGCTGACAGCTGTTGACCACATGAAGCCTATGACTTTGCAGATCAAGAAAATTTGAAAATTAGAGCGTACGAACAAAGGAACATTGTTTCCCCAGCATAATTTGTTTTGAAAAGTTTTTGTCTAGTGAGCACGGCATAAACTCTATTTCATTCATGACAAAACTGTATTTAGATTTTTTTTAGTGAGCACATCCATAGTCAGAAGAAAAGGAAATCTGATCATATGCATCATTTTTTAATGTAAAATTCACAGGCTTTTTGCTCCTTGACAATGATGTGATTTGTAAAGGGCTTCCTACGTGGCCAATTAGTACAGTCCTCCAGCGCCACCTAGTGTTTCCTGGCTATTGCTGTAGCCCTTCTCACCTGCTAAACCAAATTAACAATTTCTTAGAAATATGGCCAATATGCTAAAAAAAAAAAAAAAAGGAGACAAGAATACTTTCAGACTGACATTTAATGCCTTGTAATTAAAGAATTTCAATTCACTTAGTTTAACACCTTTAAATTGCTGAAGTGTCCTTGCTTTGGTTGAACGTTCTTTCTTTGTTGTGTTTTGTTGTGGGTTTTTTTTTTTTTTTTGCATCCTTTATTCATTTCCTTTGGTAAACACTGAACAGCCAATTGCCATTGCATCCTGGCAAACTCCTGCAATTGTGAGTTGACTTGACTCATTTGGACGTGCCAGAGTAGAGATCTACACAGCTGAGTGTAGAAACCCAGAAACAAGGTGACCACTGAGCCCTCATTTTCATGAACTAACAAAGCTGGTTGAGTAGACAATCGTGTTCTTGTTCTTTGACATGGCGGTTCACAAAAGAAGGTTGCAAAAGTGTGTGAAGAAGTGGTGTGTGAAAGCTATGCTCGTTACTAACTTATAATGAAAGCATGTCTCAGACTATGTCATCCCACACGCTTAGACATTTACTAAATGAATAGTCAGTAGCCAGCAAGTGGGAAACTGCTCATACATTCTAATCTATAAGCTTAAAAATGCTCCAGATCTACTCTTTCTAGCTAAAAGACTTCATGGAACATTCTCTGGAGGCAGAAATGACAATGTGATCAGCATTATGCAACCAGAAATTATCTAGAAGCAATGGCTGGTCATGGTGGGTGCCGCATAAGGATGAGAACTTACGCAATATCCCTACAGATAAGTGCTATGCATCTCTAACTTTATTTTACGGTAGTTACTATAGTAGTATCACCATATGGAGGGAAGGTATGAGGCAAAACCCTATTGCTGAAGAAACCACAGAATGCTCTCAATCAGCATCGAGAGACTCTTTGTGGTCTGGAATGGTAACCAGCCCCCAGATGGCAGTTAGTGCAGTGCTGGAAGGCACTACACAAGCTGCCAGGGGAAGCTGATCAAGGATAGCTGGAGTAAACAGACCACTGGCATGAAACACAGTCTGTGGTCATGAGTAGGCTGACCACACCTTCTACTGGGAGAGAACAGCAAACCAAGAAAGGAGCACTTGTGCAATGGAGGAGCCTGGGCCTGGGGGAGACAATCAACAGCTATTAAATTTGGCCAAATATTCCACTCAGTGAGGGGGAACCCTTAATTGGAACTGGGGATTCAGGGCGATATGCACCGGATCCCATACTCTTGGGCTCCCAAGAAAAGATGCATTATGCGAGTGACTGACGGGGAGGCTACTAAAAATAGAAGCTAGGTAATCCAAAATGGTGTATATTTGTTAACCTATACTGATCTCACTCTCTGATGGATATTGTGTTTGTATTTTTCAGGATACAGCGAGAGAGCTGTGGCCCATATAACCCTACCAACCGACTGCAGGCAGAAAGCTGAGATCCTGGCAAGAGATGAGTCACCACAGTCATATCATGGGGGATCCATAGGGAACCCTGCAGAGAATGATGGGATGAACAAGGGACCCACAACCACAGCCATTCAATCAACACAGGATAAGCCAGTGAGACAGAAACCAACGATTCTCGACACAAAAACCCTTAAGCGCACATCATTAAAGCATCCTTGATACTCACCCACCACAATTCAGGGAACTGAGCAGAAGAGGGGGCGGAAAGATTGTGAGAGCCGTGGTGGGGGAGAATATCAGAGGCATGGCACCCTTCAGTATCAACACACTTGGGTCAGGAGATCCCAGCTGAAGACTGGGCTATCCATGGTTCCCTACCACAGAGACTGATACAGAAGATATCCAGCTGACTGGGGATGGGGAAGGGGTACAATGAGGAATTGGGGATAACAACTCATGTTTGCCCACTAAACAATGTAACTCATTATGGACAATAAAAAAAAATGACCACTCTATTTGTCAACTGTATTAGCTACGTCACAGCATCATACCAACTCCTCGATCCTTGAACACGCATGGCAAAGAGATTTGCTTCTTGGAAGTATTCCATCAGGCATGTTCTGCTTTACTCCCTTTAAAAAAATCTCTTATCAAAGTAATCCAACATCCTGAAAAACAGCTTTGCTTCTGGATAAGAAAGATTAGGATTGGGTGAGATAAAGACCAAGGTCTAAGGCAAAAGAATTGCAGTAGGTATCTTTCAAATGCAGATACACACCAGGGTAAGAAACTGCCTTAGTCTGTTCCTGGAAAGGCTAGCCTGCCTCTCCAACTCCAGTAAGGTGACATGAGAAAGGCAAAAGCTTATCATTTAGGCTGAATGGCCTTCTTGCCCCATTTCAAGCCAGGCAAGTGAAGGGAAAGGAATCTAGGTTTCCTATAAAACTGCTGCAATTGCTTCATTTATAAAATGTGAATAGGAGCAGAAATGAAACAAGGAAGTTTCAGTTTGACCTTGTGCTCAATTTTAAAATAAAGAAACATTTTTGGCATTTTACTTGGGTACCAAAGAAAAGTTTCAGTACATTCTAAACATGTATTCTAAAAATAAATGGATAAATTCATTCTTAAATGCATTACTTAACATGTCATTGTGCTTCAAGCCAGTAGGAGGTATATTCAGGCTAATACAGTCCTTTCCCTTAAAATAATCAATAAACTCATCAAAACAGTCTAACAAATGAAAGGCATAGAATATTATTATTGAAAATGTCCATGATTTAAGTTCTGTAATGAACAGACATGCTTTTCACCATGTCTACGCAGATCAGTTTACATTTGGGGAGAGCAGGTGATTTGTTCCATGTGGTTTATAGAACGATGCAAAGTTCCTGCCAAGCTAAAAATCTTGCTGCTCCCTCAGTGACGTGCCATCCTCCTCCCTTCTGGCCGAGCCTCAGGTCCCTCACTTGAGAGTCAGTGCCTCCATATCCATAAGCTCAGTTGAAGGCATGCATCCTCAATGTGAAATCGTAGGAACCAAGAACTTCCAGCACCCCTAAAATGTACACAAAATGCTGATTGCACATAGGTCCCTTTCCTTTTCAGGAAACAGTTCTTCTGGCTTTAATCAAATACTCAGGGAGTTCCAACTCTAGCCCCCAATGAGCCTAGGAATATAGCCCATAACAAACCCCTTCTGTTAGTTTATTATTATTTTTTTCTTTTTTAAATATTTTATTTATTTATTTGCAGAGAGAGAGAAAGAGAGAGAGACATAGTTTGATCCAGGTGTCCCCCACAAACAAATGAATGTGTTCTGAATGATAGATCCCCAGCTGATGGCAGTTCAGGAATTAAAACCTCACTGGAGCTGTGTTGTTGGGGGCGGGCTTATGGGGGTTATAAGCCAAGTTCCCCTTGCCAGTGTTTGGCACACCTTCCTGCCTGTTTGCAGTGTTGTGGCAGAGGTGATGTCCAACCCTCTGCTCATGCCATCGTTTTCCCTGCCAGGATGGAGTCTCCCCTCGAGTCTGTAAGCCAAATAAATCCATTGCTCCACAAGCCACTTTTGCTTGGGTTCTTTCTGCACAGCAACCAGAATGCTGACTGCAACAGAGAGTGTGTGTGTGCCAGGGCCTTTAGCCACTACAAACTCCAGATGCATGCACCACTCTGTGCATCTGGGTGCTGGGGAATCAAACCCTGGTCATTAGACATTTCAGGCAACTGCCTTCACTTCTGAGCCATATCTCCAGGCCTATTATTTTTATTTTCTCTTTGTTATTATTGATATGTCAATCAGAACTGCCCAAGTGGCTCTTAGAGGAGTTGGGTAGTTTTTAAGAGATTGGGTCCTCGGCAGGGAAGTGCTGCTGCTCTGTGCTACCCTAGTCGGAAGTATCAGATTCTGTGATTGAATATGGATATGACAGAGCCCACACCTGGATGAGGCCCACTGAGAGCTGCAATCCTACTTCTCTCTGTACACCATCTGTAACCATTGGTCTCACCCATGGTCACCTGCTGCCTGGAGTCTGCAGTTATCTACTGACCGCGCTCAGGCTCCAGCTCTCCTTGGGGCACACAGCCAGAGCAAAGCCTGTATTAAACCACCTTCCCCTTCTGTTCAGACCTGCAAGCTAGAGGAAAAGCACAACAGGAAAAGGCCTGAAGCCAAACGGGTGCACCTCCTCTTCCCCTGCCTTCCCCTCTCCCTCTCCCCATCTTTCAGCAGCTCTTCTCCCTCCACACTGACCTAATAGTCTTCAAAGCCGGAGTGTTCTCAGGATCTTCATGGTTCTCCCTACTTAAAATGTTCTTCTCACTACCCTGGAAAATCTATGCTCAAATTCCTTTTGGTTTTCACCTCCAGGTCACTGTTTTGGAGAGGTCTTTTCTCCTTCATCCTAATTCCACAACCCACATATTAGGGTGGGGGAGGGGCTGAGTACTGCCCACTTTCCCTCTGCTCTGACTTTCTCCCTTGTATCTGAGTCCCATATGGAACTCACTGGGTTTTTTTTTCCCTCATCTTTCTTCATTCTTGGCCAAGCTACCACTGCTAACCTCCAAAGCTTCTGGAATATGGGGACTTAACATTTATTTCTGTAAAGGACAAGATAGTAACTATTTTCAGATCTGGTGTCATAGAAATTTCTATCACAATTTTTCAACCCTGGTATTATTGGGGGAAGACAGTCATTGACAATACATAAACAAGTGCTGGATTTGAAAAGGGTGAGTTGTAAGTAAGAACAAAATTCTGTGAAGGCAGAAAACTGTTTTCTTCACTGTATAACTGAGCCACCGCTTTAACAAGTAGTTCCTCAACAAATATTTGTAGAATGAATTCATGATCTATACTATGAAATTGGCTTGTCATATATCCCATGAGGCAGTAATAACTACTTTTAGAATAATTAAAATTGAGTTCATGAGAGTAGTCTAGCCAAGTAGACTAGCTGTTATAATTATTCTGAACTCTACATCTTAACGCAAACATGGGAAAACTCAAAGACAAAAAGGATGAGAATAATTATACTTGAAATCGTATATGTGGAAAAAATACTGAAAGGAAAAAAGGCAAGTATGCTTTGGTTTACATCTTCTGTTTTCTCAGTGCTAGGGGATTAAATCCCATACCTAATGCATGCTAGACAGATGCTCCAGCGCTGAGCTTAGGAAAGGCATTTTGTTCAAAAGCCCAGGGGAGGGGGGTCATCATTCTCATCCACATTCAAATATTATTTTGAGCAAAAGAAATTTGCTGTATACATTGTGGCAGTGAGATGTGTTGAAGTAGGATCTCTTTGTAAATAGTGTAGAAATTGTCTGCTCACTGGTTAGCCACTCCAGAGGGGCAGAGGCTACCCCCACATTCTTCCTCCATATATATTAATGCCCCGGCATGGGGCTATAAGGCCAGTCAGTGCTGGCTGAATGGATGAGTAAGATAACAGTGAGATCTTCAAGCTGATGAATGATGGACAGGCCCCCTCAATTTATGAGTTGGAATCTTTACAACCACTTGCTGGGTGCGGCAATATGACAGCTTACCTTACTATAGGCTTTGTGTCATAAATAATGAACAGATGTTGGTGTATTATTATTATCATCAAACACATGCTTTGCTGAGATGTCACTAGTGCCTCCAGTGTCCTTTTCTGTTCAAGCATGCCATTCATAATACTAGTTTACATTTGGCTGCTGTCCCTCCTAGATACCTCTTGATGGCGAAAAATTGACAAGTCCCTTTGTTGTCCTTGAGTTTTTTCAAACTTTTTATTTTATTTATTTACTAGGAGAAAGAGAGAGAAAGAAAGCAAAAGAAAGTGAGAGAATGAATGCACACACCAGGGCGTCCTGCCACTGGAAAGGAACTCTAGACACTTTTTCCATTTTGTGCATCTGGCCTTACATGGGTTCCCCATGTCAGGCTCTGCAAACAAGTGTGTTTAACCCAGGGCCATCTCTCTAGCCCTGTCCTTGACAGTTTTTGGAGTACTGGTCCGGAACACTGGTTTCAGTGTTCATTACAAAAGCCATTCATATAACAAATTTATAGATTTATAATAAAAATATAAGAATATATTTATGAATTATACAGGTATTTGTACATTCTATTTTAATGTGTTTATGTACTAATACAATGATATGCTAGTTCTTCTTAAATTAAAAATATTCATTTCTATACTCAATGCATGATTTGTAAATATATTTTAATGACTTTTTAATTTTCTAGAGAGTTAGGCCATAATTTCCTTAACCAGGTTTTCTCTACTGAAATTGTATATAGTATTACAATCCTTTTTGAAAATATGAAATGCCAAAATTCATTTTATCTCTCAAACAAAGAGACATGCACCCCCTCAGTAACAACATACAAAGGAGGGTGGAACCGGGTTGACACCTAGGCTATCCACATCCCCCTACCCCATGGACTGATACAGACTGCCCACGGAGGATGATACTCAGCTGATTGGGGACAGGGAAGAGGAAAATCGGGGAACTGGGGACACCAAAACATTATTTGCTCATTCAGTGTATGTAAATATGGATAATAAAGATATATTTTATAAAAAATAAAATAAAATAAAGACAGAAAAACAAAACAAAAAAAGAATTTCTGGGCCAAATTGTTTAAGGTTTTGAATGCATTTGCCAAATTTCTTCCACAGAAAGTTACACTAATTTAATTCTCCTCAGTATTATAAAAGTGGTTTTATTCACTGTCATACTTTAAGATTATTGTTTGAAAATCAATCTCTAAAAATGATGAGTTGAATTGAGTTTTGTTTTAAGCACGACAATCTAAATTACTTGAACTCCTAATTCTAGGTAGTAATTCTAATGAATTAGTGCTCAACAATTTTAAAAGTATGTTTATTCATATTGTATTATTCCTCCAAATAAATTTTAGGGGGGCATGCTTCTTGCTCTGAGGCTTAATCTTACTTTGTTTACTGCTGTTTAATAAAGAGCTCCTGATAAGGCCAGTTAAATAAATCAGCCACTGGTAGATCTGTAGATATTTAACAATCATACTCTGGTCTTGGCTCCACTCTTATTGGGAGAAGACCCTGTTAAACAAGAGTTATTTATTAAACAAATATTATGTACCCCACAGAGACAGAACACTATTTTCCAGCATGTGTATATTATTATGAAAAATACAGATATAATTCAAAGTATTCCTGAATTCATCATAGCTTTTCTCATTGTTTTCTCAGATGATTCCAAAAATACAATGTTTTGATGAGGATTTTAGCAATTCAATACCTTAGCAGATTTTTACCATGTACAAAGAGTGGGAAACTACCTCAGTAAGTTCCAGAGCATGCATAATAGGTGATGTTGTACAAAGCATGTACTTGTGAACACATTAGGCCAAATGTCACTCAAGTAATATTTCCTCAGCTTGTATTCAAATTGAATAAAAATGAGTTATTTAGACCTTGCTGAGAATTTCAAGCACTTTCTTCTCTCAATAAGAGACATCCAGTGTTCATCTCTGGCCTCCACAAGCACACACATGCACATAAATATCTGAAAACATATTGGAAAGAGAACCCACCTTCAGACCAAATTTTCCCTTAAATCCACAGTATGAGCTATAGTCCGAGTCTTCACCTCAGGGATGATATGGCACTGATGTCAGACATTCCCCACAGGATAGATCAGGGCCACATGTGGTCAACACAGAATCACGGGGGATTGTAGGGAATCTTATTTGATGCGACAGTCTGCTAAGATTCCTTTTCTACCATTTAAATACCCTCAAAGTCTGAATGAAATTGCTAAGGCAGATACTGGGGAAGAAATCGAAGGCTGATTTTTATAAAGAGAAATGGAAGTGTTCTTACTCAATTCTGGTGTGAGACTATGAAACCTTACAGCTTGTTTTATAAGCAGGAGCAGTGAAGCAAGAAATTGCTAATGCAATGTGAATGGAAGAAGAAAGAAGACCAAGCAAAGGTGCAGAAAGTTCAATATCTGCCCCAAGCCATTGCAATAGAGATGAAAAGGGAACAGAATATGTATTCCAGAAATAAAATGTCACTTAATTAATTATAGAGTAAAGCTTGATTCACTTTAAGAAAGCTTATGAAGAAAGAATTTGGGGTTAATTTATAGCTTTTAGTTAGGAGGCATCTTTTTCCTAACCAACTTGGACCTGCCAGTGCACTAAGTCCTAATTAAATATGGTGACAAGCACGCCAAAAATGGATTATAAACATGCAGTCATTCTTTAGGCATTTTATAGAACTTGTTTCTCAAGTATACAGACTGTTCTGTGCACATTTTATCTTTAAGCCTTTTTATACCTAATATTCCACACATAGAAGATTCCAAAGAATATGTGGGCATAAACAACTGAAAAGGAATCTATTTCCAGATTCTTGTACATATACTCTTTCCTTAAAAAAAAAAGCTAATTTGCTTATGTAACACTCAAATCTTGGGTTCTATTCTTTTTGCATGTGGGCATGTATTGTGCATGTTAATGTGTATACATGAGTGTATAGTGTGTGTATAGGTGCATATGTGTATGGGTCTGGGGTATCATGTGTATGCCAGGGACAGAAGTCGATATCGGGTATATTTTTTAATCAATCACTCTCCACCTTTAGTTTTTGAGACAGGGTTTCTTTCTGAGCCTGAAGCTCACCGATTGGGCTAGTCTAGGTAGTAGATAAGCTGGTTTTACTGATGCTCTTCTAGCAAACAGATGATGAAAAAGAAAACTGCATAGGCTATTTATGTAAGTAGTGATGGTTAACACCACCCACCAGTAATAAGTCATGCTGGTGTCATGGAACTCTGTTGCGATGCAATGCAAGCATCTGTCTCTTCCTAGAATGCATAACCTCATTCTAACCATGAGAAAGCATCAGACAGACTCAAGCGGATAGATATTGTACAAAATACCTGAAAAGTACCCTTCAAAGATGACCAGGTCATGAAAGCCAAGGAAAGGCAAAGAAGCTGTCACCAATGGAAGTGTCTAAGAAGATAAGAAGACTAAATATCATGTTTTCCTAAAACAGAAAAATGAATTCAATAAAAAGCTAGTAAAATATGTATCAATCTGTGAAGTGTGCACTGTTAGCTTCTTAGTTTTTAAATGTGTGTAGGATATTAATGTTAGCAAAATCTAGCTGAAGCAAAAGGACAGATCTTCACTGGTGAATTTAACATACCTGTTAAAGAGCCTTGGTTTCTCCCCTTTCCATGTTCCACCCCAACTAGCACAGTTCCTGGGTGACCAGAAAAATCCTCCCAAGAGTCTGTATTCTACATGATCTGGATAGTGACAGGATCATGGATGGAAAGATTCCTTCAGACTGGTGACTCTACATGATCAGGGTGATGACAGGGTCATAGAAGGGGACAATTTTTTGCAGTCTGGTGATTCTCAAGCACCAGACATAAGTTGATTATTCAAGCCTGAAAACAGGGTGATTCTGTATCTTTTCATTTGTAGCATGATATTCACAACAAAATTTGCTATTTTTAAGTATTCAGTTCAGTAACTTAAATGCATCCATACTGTTGTACAACCAGTCTCCAAAGGGGTTTTCATCTTACAAAACAAATTCTATACTCACTACATACAACTTCTTATTCCCTCTCCTCTCAGCTCTTGGAAGACATCCTTCCATTTTCTACGAGCTGAACTACTCCCCATACTTCATTTACGTGGAATGATGCAGCATCTGTTCTTTTAACTTCACTTAGCCTGATGCCCTTAAGTTCATTCAAGTCAGAGCATATGTTAGGATTCTTTCCATAGTAAGTCTAAAAGTTGACATTCATTTATCCATTCATCCTCAATGAATATCTTTTGTTTACTGTGATTCATGTCATTGTAAACATATATTCAAATATCTCTTTGAGACTTTGATCATAGTTATTTTGAGCAAATATCCAGAAGTTGAATTAGCAGATCATACTACTTTTGTTTTTTGGAAGAAAAAAATCATAATTTTTTCTATATATGCTGGATATTTTTATATCCCAACAAAAGGGCACAAAAGTTACCATTTCTCCACAACTTCACAAATCACTATTTTCATTATTTTTATAGCAGCCACCCTAATATATGTGATGTACTAGTTTTTTTCATATTTATTGCCAATAATTAGATACATTGTATGAGCAAGTCTTGTGATGGTACCACCATTTCTCTCTTCCCTGTCCCCAACCCTCTGGGGGTCCTCCTCAGTGGGCTTGCTGGACCAGTCCATGAGATAAGGGGTTATGAATTGTACAAGATGTAGCCAGCTTTTTTTTTGTTTTTTTGGGGGGCGGTGTGTTGTTGTTGTTGTTGTTGTTGTTGTTGTTGTTGTTGTTGTTGTTGTTGTTGCTGAGTGGGGTAATGACTCTGGATACTCTCCCCCACCACATTATATAAAATCCATGGCACATGATACTGGATTTTTTTTCTCTTGGTACAATTGCAAATCCCTTGTGTTTTATTGCATTCTTTTGTACAATTTGAATATACCTTCTCTCTTGTCTGACAAAATAAAAAAATTTTGCTCGTTGCAGGAAACATACCCTGTAAAGCTTATGAAGAAGAGGTAAGGTATTACTAAGTATGCTGGAAGAAAAAGAGAATGGGAAGAAAAATGTGAAGGAATTAGGCATCCACTGGAGGCAAAGCAGTAGCTATGAATAACCAGACATGAAATTCATGGTGTGTGAAGTTCATATTTGCCTCAAGGTGAATAGCTGTTGCATGAATTTCCTTGGGGAGATGTAACTCTATTCACCCCACACATAAAAGACATAAGCAGACAAAAAAGTTTAAGCATCTGTACAAGTCTAGCCTGCTGAACTAATAAGTTTATTGAGGTTACTTATAGGAGCATTAGTGACCTTTGGGCACTACATCACCAGGAAATCCACCCTCAGTCAATTATTCATCTCTTGATCTCAGGGAGGAAGCAGTCTGGTGAGAATCTAGTAGAGGACCTGTGAGAGTCTTAGGACTTTCCCCACTTCCTCCATGAGGGAATGCTCATAAGTCTGACCTCATAAGGGTCTCCTTTGGGTCATCACAGCTGCTCTGCTTCAAGATGGCGATGCTTATGTCTAACCCAGAGGGAACATAGCTAACAGACAAAAATACAAGAAGCCTAGAGAAGGAATTTTCTCTCAGCATTTATTTAGGTATGACATACCTGATCCAGCCTGGGAACTTTTGCATAGTTGTTGGCACTGGCACAAAGTCCTTCCGGAACTCTTAATTTCCTGGATTCTCCTTAATTAATTTTTTCTTATAAGTTTTGTCACTTTCTTGCAGACTATGTGTTTCCCTCGACTAGAATAAAACCCTCACAAAAGTAGGATGCTTTGTCTCTGTATAAGACTAATATTCCCAAATTCATAGATAACTCAGTACACTGTAAGTGTTCAAAGAATATTTGCTGAATAAAATAACAAAGAAAGGGGATAGGGGATCTATGTTAATGTTAGAGCACTCGCCTAGCATGCATGAGTTCTGGGTTCAATCCCCAGTACTGGAAAGAAAGAAAGAAAGAAAGAAAGAAAGAAAGAAAGAAAGAAAGAAAGAAAGAAAGAAAGAAAGAAAGAAAGAAAGAAAGAAAGAAAGAAAGAAAGAAAGAAAGAAAGAAAGAAAGAGAGAGAGAGAGAGAGAGAGAAAGAAAGAAGGAAGGAAGGAAGGAAGGAAAGAAAGAAAGAGAGAGGGAGGGAGGGAGAGAGAGAGAGAAGGAAAGAAAGAAAGAGAAAGGAAGGAGGGAAGGAAGAAAAGAAGGGATAATGAAAAACAGTAAATTTGTTTTGATGCTTTAATAGTGGCCTTAAAATTTTTTAAAGTAGAAAATGACAGAAATGCAGTATTATTAAGCCCCTCTGCTGAAATGCTGATGATGCCACAATGTAAGTTTGCTTGATCCTGCTACAATCTTTGGAGTAGCCTTAGGGAATGCCAGCCCTGTCTGCTTAGGGAACAACAGGGTGACAGAAACATTCCTCATCAGTTTCTTCCTTCAGCGGTAAAAGGTAGTCCAGAGATGCACTCCCAGGTGGAGCCTGTGCAGAGTTGACGCTCTGGACACTAGGAAGTGACAATGAAGGCTGTAGCCTGAGATGAAATGCTAACAAACTATGGCTGTGAACGATGCACAGGAGGAGTTGCTGAAGTGCAGTTAATGTGAGGCAAGATACACAGAGGCATTGCCCACAGCACACCCTTGGCCCTCCCCCCATATTTATTGGCAGTAATTAGATACATTGTATGAGCAAGTCTTGTGACGGTACCCCCATTTCTACCCTCCCTGTCCCCAACCCGCTGGGGGCCCTCCTCAGTGGACTTGCTGGACTAGTGGTAGGTGGTTATGGGTTGTACAAGAGGCAGCCAGTTCTTTGTTTCTTTGTATATTGTTGCTGAAGAGGGGCAATGACTCTGGATATTCTCCCCAACCATGGCTTTTACAGTCTTTCCACCTCCTCTTCCACTCATGGTGGGTGAGTTTTAAAGGTCTGTTTCACTGTTGAGTTCTTTTTTTTTTTTTTTTAAATTTTTTATTTATTCATTTTCAAGCAGACAGATACAGAGAGAGAAAGAATGAGAGAGAACCAGGGCCACCACCTTGTGGGTCTGGCTTATGTGGGTCCTGGGGAATTGAACCCAGGGCCTTAGGCACTAGAGGCAAGTGCCTTAACCGCTGAGCCATCTCTCCAGCCCCACTGTTGAGTTCTTAAGAGTCTCTGTATTTCTGCTTTGGACTGTGTTGGGTCCCCTCAGTGTCTGCCTCCATTATTCTTTCCCATGTTATCTAATTTGCTGTGGAGGTAGGTCTCTTGCTGAACACGACACTTTCTCAAAGGTTTCCTTTGTGCTCTATATCATAAGTTAGGGGTGGTACATCTCCTACTTGGATGTCAGGCAACATCACAGGTCCTGTTGATGGAATTGTATTACCCACAGTTCTTGCTGCTTTCCAAAACATACAAATAGTATCTCCAGTGGAGAGTGAGATCAGTACAGGTTAAATGAGACAAACATTGTTAATTTGGCAAGATTCTAATGGGTGTAACCTCTCTGTAGATCACTGATTAGTGGGGGTTTCCCTTTGGAGCCCAGGTTCTTGATCCTCTTAAGGGTTTATCATGGATCCCAGTTCCAGTTAAGGGTTATCTGTCACTGAGCACTTCTCTTAGCCAATTAGCAAGCCCTTGATTACCTACCTAGGTTCAGTGCCACTATTGCACAGATGAGCACTTCTTAGCTTTCTGGTCTCTACCATATATCAGTGTCTTCAGCATTCTTGTAGCATCATTCAGTGTTGTATATCAGTGACATCTGCTTTCTTGGAATATCTTTGGTCAATTCCCCCTGGCAGCTCATGTAATGCCTTCCAGCATTACACATGTTACCATATGGGAGCTGGTTACCATTCTGGATCAAGCAGAGTCCCTAGGTGCTATGTGACAGCAGACTGTGGTATCTTCAGAAATAGAGTCATCTTTTGCTTGGGGCATGTATTCAAGAGCTTTGGCATAAGTCTATCTTGTTTTGGGGACCTTGTGGATCTCTTCAATCAACAGTGTGGGAAGTAAACAATGACTGGAATAGGGAGTTACAGGCCAGAGCAATTTGTCTTGGGGTTAGGCTTCTTCCTTCCTTATTCAGGGCCGCTCTTACCAGCCAATGCCCCAGCTTCCTTGAGAGCTTACTATATGAAAATAAGGATTTTATGGTATCATTCATTATTTGTTTGGATTGGTATAAATGTCCCCCTGCCCTCTTCCCCCCCCCAAATTCCTTCCATCCCCTTTGTCAGTCTCTCAATTCACCTGTCAGGTTTGCTTACTGTTCAAGCTTAACCTGCTTAGGAACCACATATGAGGGAGAATAATTGGCAGTTAACTCTGCTCTTGGGTGAGGTCGCTAAGAATGATCCGCTCCAAGTCCATCCACTTTTCTTTAAATTTCATTAGGTCATTTTTCGTTCAGCTCATCCAATGATGGGTATTTGGGTTGATTCCAATTCTTAGCTATTATGAATTGAGCCACTATAAACATGGTTGAGCAAATGTCTCTGTGCTGAGGTAAGGAATCTTGAGGGTAGAAGCCTAGTAGAGGGATATCTGAGTCTACTGGTAGCTCTATAACCATCCTATCCAGAGCCTCCACATTGCTTTCCAAAGTGGTTGTCCCAGTTTGCAATCCCACCAGCAGTGAATGAGGGTTCCTTTTTCCCTGCATCCTCACCAACATCTATTGCTGTTGGATTTTTTTAAATGATTGCTATTCTGACTGGAGTAAGGTGTAATCTCATTGTTGTTTTGATGTGCATTTCCCTGATGCTTAAGGATGCTGAGCATTTTCTTAGATGGAACAAGGCCATTTTGTGTTTCCGCCTCTGTGAATTCTCTGTTGAGTTCAGTGCCCCATTTTGAGAGGGCTGTTGGACTTTTTATTTAATTTTTTGAGTTCTTTGTATGTTCTAGACATGAAACCTCTGTCCAAGTTATGGCTGACAAAGATTATCTCCGAGTCCAATGGTGGTCTGTTGGTTCTGAGTATGGTATGTTTGTCTATACAGAAGTTTTCAAAACCAACAATTTCAACACAACCTAAAGCAGAAGTACAGAGACCCCTAAGACCTCAACAATAAAGCAGCCTTGATACTCACCCACCATGGCTCAGGGAACTGAGTGGAAGAGGGGGCAGAAAGATTGTAAGAGCCATGGTGGGGGAGAACTCCCAGAGACATTGCTCCCCTCAGCAACAACACAGAAATGGGGGTGGAACTGGGTTGACTCCTAGGCTATCCATAACCCCCTACCCCATGGACTGATCCATAATACCCATGGAGGAGGATATCCAGCTGATTGGGTATAGGGAAGAGGGAAATTGGGGAAATGGGGATACCAACTCATTATTTGCTCATTCAATGTATCAATTTATGGATAATGAAAAAAAGAAGCTTTTAAGCTTGATGAGATCCCATTTGTCAAGTGATTGTTGCACATCTTGGGCTACGGGAAGTTTTTCCTTATTGCTATCTCATGGAGCGCTCTCATTTTTTCTTCCAGGGTTTTCAGAGTTTCAGGTCTTATGTTGAGGTCTTTGATCCATTTAGAGTTTATTTTTGTGCATGGCGAGAGGAGTGGGTCTAGTTTCTTTTATTTTCTTTTCTTTTTTGAAAAGTATTTATCCAATTTTTCCAGCACCATTTGTTGAATATGTTACCTTTTTACCAGTGAACGTTGTTGGTACTTTTGTCAAAGATCAAGTAACTATAGTCACTTGAACTAAGAGCAGGGTCTTCAGTTCTGTTCCATTGGTTTGTCTTTCTGTTTTTATGCCAATACTGTGCTGTTTTTGTAAGTATGGCTTTGTAGTATATCTTTAGATCAGGAACAGTGATACCTCCTGAGGAGTTTTTTTTTTAATTGAGGATAATTTTGGCTATCCTATGCTTTTTGAGATTATTTTTCTATGTCTGTTAAGAATGAAGCTGGGGCTGGAGAGATGGCTCAGCGGTTAAGGCATTTGCCTCCAGTGCCTAAAGCCCTGGGTTCAATTCCCCAGGACTCACATTAGCCAGACCCACAAGGTGGTAGCCCTGGTTCTCTCTCTCTCTCTCTCTCTCTCTCTCTCTCTCTCTCTCTCTCTCTCTCTCTCTCTCTCTCTCAATCGCTTGCTTGCTCGCTCTCTGTATATCTACTTGAAAATGAATAAAATATTTTTAAAAAGAATGAAGCTGGGGTTTTTATTGGCATTGTACTGAATCTGTATTGTTTTTAGAAATATTGCCATTTTCACAATATTAATTCTACCTATCCAGGAGCATGGAAGATCTTTCCATCTTCTCACATCCTCCTCAATTTCCTTCTTGAGCATTTTTATGTTTTCATTATACAAGTCTTTCACATCCTTCGTTAGTGTTATTCCAAGGTATTTGATTTTTTTTTTGAGGCTATTGAAAATGGGACAGACTCACTGATTTTTCTGTATGCATGGCATTTGCATACAGGAAGGCTACTGATTTTGTGTGTTAATTTTGTATGCTGCCACTTTGCTAAAGGAGTTTATCACCTTTGGGACCTTACTAGTTGTCAAGGTTTTATCCAGGTGTTCCCCACAAACAAATGAATGTGTTCTGATTGATCAATCCTCAGCTGATAGCAGTTCAGGAATTAAAACCTTGCTGGAGCTGTGTTGTTGGGGGCGGGCTTGTGGGGGTTATAAGCCAGCTTCCCCTTGCAAATGTTTGGCACACCTTCCTGCACTGTTTGCAGTGCTGTGGCGGAGGTGATGTCCAGTCCTCTGCTCATGCCATTGTTTTCCCTGCCAGGATGGAGTCTCCCCTTGAGTCTGTAAGCCAAATAAACCCATTCCTACACAAGCCACTTTTGCTTGGGTTCTTTCTGCACAGCAACTAGAAATCTGACTACAACAGATACTATCTTTTGAGTCTGTCATCTCCCTTGCCCCTCCTTGACCACCTTCTTAATCTTTCCTTAGCTCAGCTGTCGTATAGCAGTTTAATAACTTACCTTTGCCCTACCTCAAAGCTTGGTCCAAACGAAGAAAATGAGAAGAAAATCAAAGTGAATATTGTTTCTAACTGAGAATAAAAAGATGAAGGAACCCAATCAGAAGATGAGTTTTTGTTGAGATCTAAATGGTCTGGAGATGGTATCAACTGACCCACAAGTGAACCAAGATTTCTCACTTGAAATCCTCCAAGGTACTTGATCCAGATATCAAAGAGTATGACAGGCTCTTTGGGAACAAAGTACACAAAGTCTTTCCAAAGGGCTGATGATGGTGCATCTTTCCCTCAACCATGCATGGCAGCAGATAGATGGACTGGGAGAACATCTATTAGGCCAAGACATGGCAGAGAAGACTATAGTGAATCACTGACTCCTGACTCTCATGAAGGGCTGGAGAAAAATTGTTGTGCATGTTTGAGCCAATTATACCTCCTTATCACAGTGACTAAGTCAGATTAGCCATTTCAAGGACTGATGGGGACCACTGTGCATGTGGGAATGGAAAGATCCTAGAGACTACATCCACTTACTATTCATGTTCTAGTGAGAATAAGGGAAAAGAGGAAAGAATGAAAGCCACACACACACACAAAGTAAAATCCTAGTGGTTGAAGCTTTGCAAAATCTGAATGGTCATGACCAGAAGGAATGTGAGTAGTCAAAAGAGAAAACTTTAAAAAGTTAGAGCTTTGAAAAGCAAGAATTTAACTAGTAGAACTTAGTACAGAAAGGAAATGGTAAAGTAATTAACACTAATATAGAGGATGGCATTCATGCCGTTACCCAGGAAGCAGAAACCATAGGCATGCTTCTCCTTGCTCAGGTGTCTACACACAGGAAGCCAACCTGAGCTGATTCCAACATGCCTTTCCTTACCACAGTCCCTCATCACGTGGCCTATAACTAAAGATTTGTTCATCTGCCTCTCACTTCAACATGTTAACTGCTTGAACACTGGGATTTTGACTATTTTTCCTGTCAGAATCTAATTCAAAATACTCTCTCTCTCTCTCTCCACAATAAATAAATAAAAATATTTTTAAAAGAGGGATTGGAGAGAGATGGCTCAGCAGTTAATGATGCTTGCTTGGTTACCAGCTCTTCAGTATCATCTCCAGGTTATGGAAAACAAAGTAAAATTAGTTCACCAAAGAAATTCTCATCAAACATTATCCTTAAATGCTGAGAAAATATTATGTTTGGGTTTCAATAATCAGAAAGGCTTTCAATGAAGAATAAGAAAAGAGGGGGGAGATGACCCCCAGTACTTAATGGCATAAGGTTGGATATAAAGTTTATTTGCAGTGGCAAGAGGCCCTAGCATATTCTGTCTCTCTCTCCTTATAAATAAAAATATTTCTTAAGAATTAAGGTAGTGAAGACACACAAACATTTCTTCGTGATGGGGTGAAATGAACATGCACTCTTATAAGTGCTCCTACAACCCCTGACACAGTGATGCATGGACCATATGCTGCATAAATCTGTTAAGTGCATCTGTTGAATTGTAGACAGCCACCCCTATCCTGACCTTCCATGTCTGACAATGACGACCTTGTTTGGCAGCATGCAAATGTCACTCATAATTTTTATTTTCATGTGTCCTCGAGACACAAGGGGCCAGGAAACACCACAAACACTTTCACTCTGCAGGTCTTTTCAGGAGGCAGAGAAGGGAGGGAGGAGCAACCTCAGGCATCACCAAATCCAATGAACATGTCGTTGAGTAAGGTGCATGGTTCACCAAAATGTCTAATTCCTTGGAGAAAAAGTTAATAGGCAAAGACAACAAAATTAATCAAATATACTTTAATAAGCAACTTTTGTTAATTTTATAGAAACATCGAGGTATCATCCCTGAGGTGTGTGGGGTAAGGAAGATAGTAGAAGCTCAACAAGCAAAATGATAATGGATAAAGCTTGCTTGAGAGAGAAGAAAATGCTTTGGGTTAGATAGTCTTGAAGAGCAGTTGTATAAAGGCTTTTGACAGTTTGTGCAAGCCTTATACCGAGGTCTAAGGAAAATGACCACAATACAAGATGAACTATTATTTGGATTAAAAGAGTTATCAAAATATCTGGAAATGGAAAGCTTTGCTATTGGCTGAAGCCAGACTTCTTCATCTGGTGGTATAAGGCATGTTCTCTGACGTCAAATTACATGGTAGACACTTAGGTTCCCAGGACTGCTTAGCAGAGGTGTCTCTCCAAAGACACAAGTCATACAACCCAAGTGAACTCCCAACTACCCTGATGAAATAAAATTACCCAAATAGTATATAATCAAGTGTTCTAATAAAATATCCAAGTAAACTATAGTGAGAAGGTGCACCTTGGGTTCAACCTAGAAAATCTAGACATTTCAAATAAGCTTGATGTCTCCAAATGCTATGCCAAGAGTAAATCTTCATAAAGTTTGTTGGGCTTGAGGGTGTGTGTGTGTGTGTGTGTGTGTGTGTGTGTGTGTGTGTGTGTGTACATAGTCATATATATTCAAGTGCTGGCAGGCAAGTGTGTAAAGATCAGAATTCAAAATATTCAATTGTCAGTCCTTATTTCTTCTGTTCATCACTATATTTGCCTGGCTAGCTTCCAGGAAATTCTCTTGCCTCTGGCTTCCTGCTCCCTGGGGGTACACTGGGGCCACAGCATTTATGTAGGTTCTGGAGATCCCAACTCAGCTACTCCTGCTTCGGCCAGCACTTTACCCACAGCCCCTCTTTCAGCTTTAATATCTTCCTCACTATACGGATATCACTGCCTTGTGTTTATATTTTATCTCTCTGTTTTTTGAAAGGAGGGTTCCAGTTGTTTTTGGCCCTGGCATAACTGGAAGGATCAGAGAGTGAGCCCACCGAGCTCAGAGTACAGCATGAAAAAGTATAGTCATTGAAGTTTGTGGTTCAGATTCAGTCTCAGGTAGAGATGGTAAATGCATGTTAACTAGCTTGACAATCCCACACGAACCTTGAAGGTAAGAAAGAAGATCAGGCAGAAAAGCAGTCTGCATCAGTTGACTGTTGGGAATGAGGTATGGGGGGGTGTCACACATATGACATCGTATCACTGTGTTTCAATGACACCTTATAGAAGAAAGTAAACAGAGAAGAGAGAAAAATTCACACCAATATCTCCACACTAACTTTTAATGTTTATTTTTACTATTTACTAGTAAAACACAATAATATGAATGCACCACATCCTGGGCTTTGTCTTTATTTATTTTGTCTATGGTTCTAGGGAACCTAAGATCCCACACATACTAAGCAAGTGCTGTACCATTGAGTTACATCCTCAACCTAAAATGCTTTCCAACTTTACTTTGAAATAAGGTTAAACTTAGAGAAACATCACAGTAGGAGGATTTACCTTCACCCTGCTTCCCTTGGTCTCAGCATCTTATATAACCACAGGGAGATGATCACCACCAAGAAATGAAAGGCACAGTACGAACTCAGCTGGAAGGTTATCACATATTCCAGTTCAGGACCTTACTTTGCATTTGATTATCATGTATCCTTAGTCACTACAAATATGAAGCATTCTGAGTCATTCTTTTTCTTTCTATCACCTTGACATTTTTGCAGACCAATTATTTTGTAGAATATCCAGGTTGGGTCTGACATTCATAATCAGATCAGGGGCTATGTATTTGTCACAGGAATACCACAGAAGTGACATTACTATTATTATATTTCTTGAGAAGAAAGCAAAGAAATAGAGAAAACAATGGGATGAAAATTTTGATGTATTTGCAGACGAACAATGAACTGTTGACAGCAATGTCTTGAGTCAGGTCGGGTGGAATGAGGGCACAGTGAAGTGGGATTCCTCAAAAACTGTCAAGATGAGAATAATTTGTTAGAAACTAGAAAGCAAATTGACAGTATGTTCCACACATCCTAAATTTTATAAGACCTTTGACTTCATAACTTTACTTATGACAGTCTATTCTAAAAATAACTGAAAACTCCACTATCAAGAGTATCGTTTAAATAGCAAAAAAAAAAAAATAGAAGAAGAAAATATCTGAACATCTTTATAGTCAACTATGAGGCCTTTTTTTTTTTTTTTTTTTTTTTTTTTTTTTTTTTTTTTTTTTTTTTTTTTTTTTTTTTTTTTTTTTGGCTACGCAGGACCTGAGACTTCTGATTTAAGGGAAATCCGGAGAGCTGAAGACTTCAGGTCCTTGCCTTCTTCGGGAAGGGCTGGTAATGTAAGTCAGTGGCAGAGCACTTGTCTAGTGCCTGGAGCTCCTGGGCTCCATCCGAAGACAGAGAAGAAGGGAAGGAAACAAGAAAGGAAGAAGGTAAGGAAGAAAAGGAAAAGAAGAAAAACTAGGCATGTTCCTGCAACCTAGGTCAGACACTGGAACCTTGAATATTGAGAGGTAACACAAAGAGCCCAAAGGTGTTAAAAATTAACTTTAATTGAGGCTTCTTATTCCATTAATTACTGAATCATAACATTATTTTCATTTTCATTTTTACTGAATATGATGAAAAAATTTAGGACATTAACCATAGCATAGTTAGGCTCTGAGAATTATTGAGGATATGTAGTGTTATAAGCTGAATACTGCCCCTCTACTTTATATCTTGAAAGTCTAACCATGAATGAAATGGTATTTGGAGGCGGGTCACTGGGACAGGGCCTGCATGAGGAAATTAGTAAGAAGAGACACCAGAGAGCATGCTTCTTCTCTTCCTCCTGCCACATGAGAATAGAGAGCGACAATCATTTACAAGCCAGGAAGAAAGTTGTTTCTGGGGAAATGACGCTGTCATACCCTTGATCTAAGATTGTCCAGCCCTTAGAACAGTAAGAAATATATTCCTATGGTTCAAGTCACTCGGCCCGTGGGACTTTATTTTCACAGTAGGTCAGTATGACAAATACATAGCGGAGAAGGCTAAATTCTTGAAACATTAACTACCACCAGAGGCTGGTCCACCCATCTAATGAAGCTGTCCTTCCTGAACGGATGGCCCTTTAATAATAAGTTTGTATGAAGAACTAGCTTTGCAAGGGAAAGCCAACTTTCCTTCTGACTTATTTCCACAATGCTTTTTGGGAATGCAATCATAAATCTAACACTTAAGAAAGCTTATGCACCCAAAGCATTTCTAAGCTATACAACTTTATATCAGGAAAATCTGGGGGAATATATAGGGAAGTAAATGCTGAAAATGTTCAAACAAGTGTGTTTAGCATAAAGACATTGCTCCGAGGTGCTGGATTTAACTAACTCAATCAGCTACATGTGATTTTAATTAGCATTTTGAGAGCTTTTTCTTGAAACCTAGACATAAAAGAGGACACTAAATGAAGTTTAGATACGACAAAAGAAAAATCTGTGTAATAAATAGAAATACATACAAAGAACACATGGGTTGACAATAGAAAAATGGATTAGTCAGCTGCAATTTCTCTACCTTCTGTGTATTTCTCAGGGTCTGACTCTGTTCCCACCCAGTCCTTGAGAAAAGCGCTGGTGAGGAGAGTTAGGATACTGTTAGAAGATACTGCAGTGTTAGGGGCTGACTTCCTCAGAGATGGGAAATAACCATAACAAAAAAAAACAGGGTCAAGGTAAAAATTAGAGTCATTTATTCAAATGGCCTCTTTTACAAAGGAGGATTAACTATGAAGATGATATCACCCAAATAAATGGAGTAACCAAAATACCTCCTTGACTTCTGTGTATGTCTCCCAGCTGGTGCACAGAGGCTTAAATAGGTCACCTGTGTCACCAGTTACAACATCCCAGGACTTAGAGAATCAGTGTTTCCTTGAGAAGGACTTGGACACAGCACAAGCATCTACAGTGACTCTTCAGCCAGCTTTCATGGGGGACATGTGGTCCTGGGGACCCCTGGACACTTGCAGTAGCTGACTGTAAACCTTGGCTACACAGAGCCTCATCAATGTTCACACATTAGACAGAGACTTGAGAAGTAGTGATGAATTCGGAACCAAGGGCATTTCACAGTAATCCTATTGGTACCCCCCCCAAACATTTGCAAAGACTATTTCCCCATTTCTTGATTATTCTTGTCATCTGATTGGCCAATAGAATCCCTTCCTGGATTCCTTGAGTTGTCAATGGAGGGGTCAGTTTCATGCTAATCAGAATCAGGACTTCTTTAGACATTTTCTAAAACCAACTTTATTTTCCTTAAATAAAATCCGTAAGTATTACAAATCTTCATACATAAGTGTTTTTTTTTTTACTTGAGACAGGATCTCACATTGTATCCTGGGCTAACCTGGCACTTACTTTGTACCACAAACGGGCCTCAAATTTCCAATTCTCCTGCTCAGTCTCCACATTATTAGGATTATATGGGTGTGCTATGTCTAGCTAAACATAAGTTAAAAAATGCAGAGTTTCCTTGTCATAATACATGAACAAGAAATATAGGAAATTAATTCTAAATTGATATTAAGAGAAAATGCATGGGCATTTTCTCAATGAACTCACAATGGATCCAGCCGTGGTGATGTATGACTTGAATCCCAGCACTCTGGAGGCAGAGGTAGCAGAATTTCCATGAGTTCAAGGCCACCCTGAGACTAGTGAATTCCAGGTCAGCCTGGGCTACAGTGAGATCCCACCATGGAAAAATAAAGTCACAATGGATTAGTCAAATGCCTTTGACATTCAAAGACTTGCTGTGAACACTGTAGCCACTACAAAGGACTGGTGTGTGTGTGTGTGTGTGTGTGTGTGTGTGTGTGTGTGTGTGTGTGTTTGTGTTTGTGTTTGTGTGTGCTGCAAATTCAAGTGCAACTGTTTAAAAAACTTTAAACAGAGTAAAATCAATCCCAAATTACATGGAAGTTCCTCTTCTGGAACAATCAATAAATAGCCATATTGTGCAGAAATATTCACATTCTTATAAAAATACATTTAGGTTTTGAAGCTATAATATATCTGACTAATCATTTGCAATTTTGTACTAGCAGAATGATTGTGCCTGTATCATACAGGACATCCTTGGTCCTTACACCCTCGATCCAGTGGCATTGATCAATCATTGCTGCAATCAATAATATACTTACAAATATCCAAAATGTCACTTGAGGTAATATCACCCAAATTGAAGACATGTGAATGGAAGAAATGCTTTCACTGTCAAAAAGGTCACCTGGAAACTCCCAGTGTTCCCTCTCTACCAAAATAGTAAATCCCAAACATTAATGTCTTCCTCCAAACCTGAAAAGGGAACAGGGAATATAGTTCCTTACTTTATATGATTATATAATGTAAGAAAACTTCATTTTCTTCACTCATGTGCTACAAGCATCTAGAATAGGGTCTGGCCCTAGACATGCATTTGTAAGAGGAATGACTGTACAAATTCTATTGAACTGTTTGGAATAGCCTGTGCAGAAGACCTATGGGTCTTAGAGAATTTAGGTTAGCTATTGCGTGTGAGTTTCATCCATGGTTTCTATCCACAAAAGTGACATTTTAGCTGTGCCATTCTTGAAACTACTGTGTACAGACTTTGATTGGCATCTAATATATAACTTTCAAAATAAACAAAACGTGGTTTTCCTCTTATAAACCTCTAAAAGCCAAAAGGACCTTAAACACTTTACTCTGGTGAAAAGTAACATGTACCTCACTGTGTTAGTCAGCTGTGTATCACTGTGATAAAATTACTGAGATTAAAAACTGGAAGCTTGGAAAGATTCTTTAAGGTTTATGGTTTCAGAGGTTTCAGCCCAAGGTCACTTGGAACTATGGTCATGTGGTGTATCATGGTGGGGAGCACACTACCTAAGGGTGGCTAAGAAGCAAAGAGAAACAGAGGAAGGGGCTGAAGTAACACTATACCCCTCAAGGGCATACCTTCAATGACCTACTTCCTCTAACTGGGCACACTACTCAACGTCCTACCACCTCACAGCAGTGCACCGGCTGTGGACCAAACCTTGGGCATGTGATCCTTGGAGTCATTTAAGATCTAAACCATACACCTAACTATATTGCCTAAGAATCATATGAATTCTCTTGCCTTCAGTTTAGTCTTCAAAATCCTTTGGACAAGACATGATATCATGATAGTATGATATGTACTCTGGGAAGATACAAGAAAATACCTGCAATCACAGAATGGCATATAGAGCTTATAAAATTAGACTCCAGACAACTCAGGAAATTACACAGGAACCAATGTGAAAATATCCTAAGGTTTAAGGCAAGTTGTTACTCTTGCCAAAAAGAAAAATGCAATGATTATTAGACCTGTTTGTTTCTTGCAAGCAATGTTAAAAGATGAGATGGTGAAAAACAAGAGCCTCAAGGTCAGATTTCCACCCACACTCAGATAGATCCTGTCTTATCACCAGATTCTCTAGATTTCTATCAGTTCCTGGATGCCCTTTCATGATAGTAGCTTTCCACTTGTATTGACCAGAGTTGATGGTTGACATCTGCATGCAAGAACCCTTGCATTGTCCTCAAATTGGAAAGCAGCAAAAAATTGTTACAATAAATCCACAGCCATAAACTAAATATGCCAATGATATTAAGTGAAAATAGTTATATATTAAACATTATTATACATATATGTAAATTCATATAGGAAATTTCAAAACTATGTAGGAAACACAGGAGATATATCCAACTGTTTAGTGGTTTTCTCTGCTAATGAAAAGATGCTTTTTCTTTTTCTTCCTATATCTTCTTCCACTTCTTCATAATGAATACCTAATTCATGTGTAATATGAAATGCTTATCTTGCAAAAATCGGGTTAGTAGAAAGATAATAAAATTTTAAAAGACCCCATATACTAGAAATTGTCAACGTCTTGTGTGCTAAGCTAGACTAAAACTGCTTCTAATAAGAAATATGTTACAATAAGTGAATCAATAATGAAGTTCCTTGAGTTCATCGAAAGTCACACAAAGCATTTCTCTCCAGAACTGCCTCTATTAATTTTCCTAATCAACTTATGGAAATCACTGAACAGCACTATGAAGAAGAAAGTATGAAGGATAACATCGAGTGAAAGACTGTAATTTAGAGCTTGAGTAGTTTAGTTTTCTACTGATGAGGCAACAAATTGTCACAAACAGTGCTTAAAATCAGAAGTCTGAAGTAAGGACTGAGGGGTAGATCAGTGATAGAATGCTTGCCTAGGACTCACAGGCCATAGGTTTGTTCTCCCTAAACACACACACAAGCAAAAAAGAGTCTAAAGTAACTGTAGGACCTGTTGGCAGGACTGGCTCTGTGGGAGAAGTGGTATTTGTGTCCTCACCCTGAGGAGACTGCCAGCATTTATTGGGTCTTGATCCCTTCCTCACACCACTCATGCTTCAGTTCTTGTCTTCTTTTTCTTTTCTGTTGCACCCCTGTTGTGAGAAATTTAGGAGTATAGAGCCAATCTTGATGATCCAGGGTAATTTGGATTACCCATTACAGGAACTTGGCTTTATGCCTGAAAAGACCTTTTTGCCATGTCAAATAATTTAGTTATATATGGTAGTTTGAATGAATGTCCCCCAACAGATTCAGGAGTTTTATTTAAAACTTGTCACTAGCCTCCTGGCTAGAGGACTTGTCACCTTGGGTGGATCCTAGGGCCCAATCCTAAAGTGTCCCTTTGGTGCAGATTTGGAAATTCAGCCTAAGGTATGCAAAGAGCAGTCTGAGCTCTGAGGAGTTCCCCATTACTTGCTTGTGTGTTTGGTGCTGGCGCTGTTTTCTCTCTCTGCTTGGATCTGTGAAAGGGGGCCAGCTTCCTTCACCATCATGGAACTTCCCCTGGATCTGTAAATGTCAATAAATCCCTTCTTTCTCCCATAAACTGTGCCTGGTATGGTTTGGAGGCTCATCCCAGCATCGTGAGCTGTCTATAACATCATAAGTCTCAGGGATTATGATATAGATCTCTTTTGCACAGACAAACTTCATCTACTAAACTTGGACTTTTCAAACCCAAACTATCAAATGCATTGAAGGCAGGAAGGATTATAGGTCAATCCTTTCAGAGAAGTTTTCCCTCTGTAATCCTTAACCTGGCTGTGCTCATACTCAACGTCACATGAGAAGCTGATAAAGGGGCTGAAGTCTTCACATGGGCCTTTATGACACCACATTTCAAAAGCAGAGTTGTTGCTGTTTTTTTTTTAATAAGTTAAGTGTGCTCCTTGACATTGCTAGAGCAGATTGGAAAGTGTGCTTGCCTGCGTGCGTGCATGTGTGTGTGTGTTTGTGTGTGTGTGTGTGTGTGTGTGTGTGTGTGTGTGTGTGTGTGTGATGGGGATTTTTGTTAATGGACTAGCCAATTTCCTTCACCATATCCACCATATAAGAGATTATTCCACATTTACATGATGACCACCCCTCCCCAACAAAAGATTTTATTTCTGCCCATGAGAGAAGGGAAATACAAGACATGGGTCATAGTGCAATCAATAATGCAACTTGAGGAAGAAGAGAGGCAACTGATTTCTATTTGGGGGATCCCTTTTGTGATAGGTAATTTCCTGTTCTAATATAACCATTGCTGATATTTTCTATAATGTAGTGTGAATCTGGTTGTGTTGGGAAGAAGTTTTGTTTATTTCATGTGATCTAATAGCCTGCTACTTCAAGGATTACATTTGTCTAGCATTTCATGATTATAAAATGTTTTATATACCTTATTTCATGTATACATTATTTAATAATGAAGTGAGTAAAATTTACTTTAATAATAATATTTTGTCTCTATTAACATTTTGACTTAGCAAATGTTCTTAACATGTCCCCAAAATTTTATACATTAAAACTTAATTGCCAAAAAATACTAATGGCCAATAAAAACATATTAAAAATTTTTTCAACATCTTTAGTCATCCAGGACATGCAAATGAAAACAACATTGAAGTTCTCTCTCACTTCAATCAGAGTGACTATGTCAAGAAAACAAAAAATAGCAAATCTTGGCAAGAATTCATGGAGAAAGTAAGCCTGTTGATTGTTGGTGGAAATGTAAATTAGATCAGCCACTATGTAATATAGAAGCTCTTCAAAATCTAATTGTAGAATTATTATATAACCCAGCTCTTGGGTATATGCCTAAGAGATTAAAACTCAGCACACACTAGAAATGCCTGCTCACTCATGTTTATGGTGGCACTGTTTCCAAAGACCAATAGAATCAGAGAATCAGCCTAGCTGCCCAACAACAGGTGAGTTAAGAAAATGTTCATAGAAGCCGGGCGTGGTGGCACATGCCTTTATTTCCAGCACTCAGGAGGCAGAGGTAGGAGGATCACTGTGAGTTCAAGGCCACCCTGGGACTACATAGTGAATTCCAGGTCAGACTGGACTAGAGCGAGACCCTACCTCGAAAAACCAAAAAAGAAAGAAAATTTTCATAGATAGATAGACAGACAGACAGATAGATAGATAGGATTATTGGTCAACCCTTAAGGAGAATGAAATCATCATTTGTGTAAAAATGGATGGAACTGGAAATAATCATGTTAAGTGAAATAAGACAGACTCAGAAAGGAATTTCACATATTTTCTCTCCTATGAAATTTTTTTCTCGCATGTGTGAGTATGTGATATATGTATGTGTGTGATATATGATGTGTGCCCCACGCAGAGACAACAGCAGACCACTGTGTATGTCTTTCTCTGTTGTTTATACATGTGTTTCCTTGAGACTGAGTCACTAACATGGAGTTACCATTTTTGGTCACACTGCTGACCAATAAGCCCCAACATTCTTCAGTTTCTGCTCCCCACAGGACTGGGGGTACAGGCATGCACAGCCATGTCCAGCTGTTTACATGAGTACTAGTGAATCAAATAGGCTGAATCAGCCATGCTTGTACAACTAAGGCCATCTCCCCAGCCCCAATTTTTTTAAGTCTTCAAAGATGAGCCAATGGGAGGGGGAAAAGGGAGTAAATCTGTAGGGGATCAATACAATCAAAGTAGCTTACATACATACATAAAAATGCCATAATGAAGTCCATTGTTTTCTACAATTAGTAAACACTAATAAAAGGGGGGCTTTACATGTTAAGATGCATTGTGAGAAAGCTATTCCATTATCTGGCAGCATTCTATTATTGCATAAGCTTATGAGATGCTTTTTGTCCAGTGGGGGTAGAAAACCTCTCTCTGAAAAAGATTCAATTTGTCTTAGAGGACATATTCCATAACTAAGTGGAAATGTCTTTTGAGCTTGCAAAGGAAGTAAAAGACAATGCCAAGTGCGGGATCACTAGCAGCAAACTTCAACATTTTGTGCATAACAAAGCAAAGGATAGACACAGAGTTGGGGACACACACACACAAACACACACACACAGCACAGAGGTTGTGTTTCCAAATAAAACATAAAAATTCTACAATCAGAAAATTTTAAAAAGTTCTTCACAACCAGGAATAAGAAATCATTTCAGTGTATGGCACCTCTTAGTACATTTACTTACCTGTGCTTCCCATGTGAATCATCAAACTGAAATGGTCTGACATACACTATATGATTGTAACATGGAAAGATACAAGAATCCTTTAGATTCTCATCTGTCACCTTCCATTGTCCTGTGGAAGAGGAGGGGTTAAATTCTTACACATTGTTAGAGAACAGATAAATGCCATCAGAAAACAAAGCTGGTGGACAAGGATAGAAAAAGTGAACAAAATGGAACTGTTACAGAAGTTTGCAATATGTGTTCCACTGAATTTTGACTATAATTCCTGGAAACAGTAGAGACCCAACAACACTTCTTAGGCCATCCTTTCTTAAATCCCCTGAAGTTGCTGTCTAAAGTTAGAACAGAAGGGGTTAATACTTGAGAAATTCTTTTTGATGTTACTGATAAAATCATTGCACCTAATTATAAAGTTTTCTACTTTGAGGAAAAGAAAGATTTCAAAGGAAAGGTTTTTAAGTTATCAGAGACTGGAAATGGGTTAGCAGGTTCAGGGATGCAAATTGTTAGAAAGTGCTTAATATTATGCTGACTTGCTACACAATAGTGATGATGAAAAGAATTGGGGAAGGCTGTCAAGGTTGTGAAAATTAATTAGAGACTTTATTTACATAAAACATTACCTACTTAAGCAAAGATATGACAAAGAGATTGTTATGGAGTTGTGTGCATTGTGTTAAGATTCATCATTCACAGAGAGACAAGTCCAAGGATAAATAATACATGTTACACACACATATCAGGGCGACAAGGCTTCTTACATTCAAAGAAACGCAGCTTTGCTGAATTCAGTGTTGTTAAGGTAGGTGGATTTCTATGGCTGGAAAAAAAATGAGAGAGGACATGTTCCAAGAGGAGAAAGAGTAGCCATATGTCAAGACCATACAGCTTCAGAAGCAATAAGTCAATATCTAAAGTCAAGCAGGTGATTTTTTTTGTATGTGTAAAACCTTGAAGGAGGCTTATGAATGTTTCTTCCATGTCCATTGTTTCTTTATCACCTTCCTATAGAGGTGTATTCATGGTGATTTAATTACAATCATTTTTTTCTCCCTATTTATCCCATTGATACAGCCCTTGACCTTCAACTCTCAAGACCTTAAGTTGGGGTTGTGAAGATGGCTGAGCTTAAAGAGGCTTGTTTTCCAAGCCTGCCAGCCCCAGGTTCAACTCCCCAGCACCCACATAAGCTTGACGCAAAAAACGTGGCTCAAGGATGTAACAAGTGACAGAAGTGTCTGGAATTCATTTGCAGCAGGGCAAGAGGCCCTGGCAAGAACTCCTCCCAACACACACACACACACACACACACACACACACACACACACACACACACATGTGCAAGTAAATAAAAGTTGTTAAAGAGACCTAAAGTTGTTCTAGGTAAAGTCACATCTCACTGAGAACGTGTGGATAAGTGATAGGAGAGAGTGCTGGAGGAGGGAAGCCAGCCACAAAGCCTTGTTGAAAATCGCCTATAGAGACATGAAGCTTGGCAGGTGACTGAGTTCATTGCTTCTCCTGACCCCCATCTGCCTTTAAACTTCACCTTGAGTGTGGCACTGAGGCTCTAGGAAAAGCCAGGCAGACAGACAATGTGTACAGGAACTTTGAACTGTGGGTAAGAAGTTGCTGAGAGACTGTAGCCTGACACAAAGCCAGCACAGGACAAAGCTAGTCTGCTGCTGATGAGACATTGTTTGCACCTGTTAATGGGCACCTGGCAAAGAAACATGACGGAAAGGTCACTGGGCAAGCAGGTGTGACTGACAGAGCTCGGGAAAGTCAAAGTTGCTGACTTTGAGAGGCATTTATCTCATGCACATTCTTTACCCACCCCAGCTCCCCAAGAAAGGCAGGGCATAGTACCCACCATGCCACAGCGACAAGACAGCATCTTGCAGAACACACACCCTAGCCCTGGCAGGTCTTAGCAGTCCTGGTTGAGTCAGTCCCAACACTTCTCCTGAGACTTAATTGTGATGTTCAGATTAGCACTGTGATAAGCCTCGGCATTAAAATGAAGCTATGGTCGATGCTCCCTAACATAGCAGTAAAAACCGAAGAACAAGGAACTCAGCGCCCTCAAGAAAGCTCAGCAAGCTGCGCATCTTCAAGGTGCTGAATAAAAGCTCCAGGAAGCCCATTATGAAGAAAAAGGAAATGACTCACGGGTCTGATTGAGGTTATTTCAACTTAAAGTATGAAAGAAAGAGCACCTGAGATCTAAGGCCATCCTTGAAGGCAAATATCTGGGAAACAGATCTGAGTAGAAGTGTACACAGCCCTTTCCCACCCAACATCAGTCAGGGTTCAGACGAGATGACCTTGTGTCCCCCAGTCCATGTCAAAGCATCTAACAGGCTCTTCCACGTGGCTTAGTCAGTCACTCTCCATCTGCCGGGGGAGTGCCCTGTCAAACAGGTCTCCCACCTTCCCTCTGTGGACCTATTTCCAGTAGAGATGAAAGCTCAGATGATTGTAAACAGCCTGACAACTCTATTAAGACAAAGGAGATGATTCTTAGCTGGTTCACAGGATTGGAAACAACTCGTCCAGAAAACAAAAATATTTCACACAAGAAAATTAGGAAAGCGCATTATGGGGCAATAAGATGTTATTACACACACGATGTAGACTATGTGTTAAAAAGCCCTTTACAAATTAATTTTCTTCTAATAGAGTCTGAGTCAATTCTATAAAATATTATACACTTAATTCTTTCAAATACCATTCTAGTGGCAAAAATTTCTTTTAAAGACCTGCATGGCTTATTAACAGCCATCACCATGAAATTCCCATCTACTGATTTTTATATTTTCTAAACTATAATAACAGTTACATCCCAGTACCTAAGAGACTGAGGCAGGAGGATCCCCCTGAGTTAGAAACCAGCTGACCTAGGCTATAGAGTAAGAATCTGTCTCAAAAAAAGAGTAATTAGACTATAACTAATGTTTGAGCATAGGTAGAGTATAATCCAATTAGCTTTATATATTAATAGTTCTTTGTGTTTAAGCCTCAGGTGGTGCTATTTAATTTGTTGGTCTATTGTATTCAATCTGAGTTCAGAACTTCATGCTGATGAGTTACTGAGTCTTAATTAAGTGGGTAAACACTCATCTAGAAAAGTGTCTATGCTCACACTTTTATCAGACCACTGTGGAAACACAATTTCCCAGGTGTAACAAAAGGACAGCATCCTGTGTCTGGTCTTTTATAGTGTTTATGATAGAAGTCACAATTGAGTTGCTAATGGTGCCCTGAGCCTGAAGATGACTTTTCTTTATTTTTTCACTTTTTTTTCTATATTTTCATTTTGTTTTCTCTCCATCACAATCACCACCACTAGCTGGGACATTTTTTTAATTAATAAATTCAATTATAAAAATTATAAAATTAAATTTTAAATTACTTTAATTGCTAATTTAAAAATTAATTAATTAAAAGTCAAGAAGCAGTGAGGCTGATGACACACTCTGCTACTCTTCCCTGCTCCCTCGAATGCCATCCATCTCCCTGCCCGCAGGAATTCTCCCTCCTTGCCCTTCATCTAGGTATGGGGCCATGCACTGTGGATTTGGCATAGAGGCCATAGCTTTGCTAGAACTTTCCACATATTTGTAACATGAATCCCATAACTGAGTCCTTGATAACTCTCTCCCTTTTTCTCCAAGCACTCTAGGATTGAAAATCAATTCACCAAGAATTCGGATATAAAAGGCATCTTGATGACATCAAAGTAGCTAAGCTCCTGTAAGATCTGTCCTAACAATACAGAGATAGAAGGTGTTATCAGAAGGAAACAACCAAGTAGACAAAGAGACAGAGAAGAAAAGCAAAACCAAGGAGACACCCACACCCACAGGGCCACTCCCAGGCTCACTCCTTCAGTGTGGCCCATCCCCAAGGCTCCAGCCATCCACCAAGCATGCAAACATCATGTCAGAATAACAGTGGTTATGGAGAAGGAAGAGACAGAATCAGCTTTTCCTAAGTGGAAATAATGTCATAAAGCGCTTGGAACAAGAGTAGGGATATCACAATGCTTCCCACAAATCAGATAAAGAAAGGAAGTTCTCCTAAACAGTGTCCATCCGAAGTCTTGTTCTTTTAAGTACTCAACCCCAGCTACAAGTCCGTTAAAAATTCTAATCTCATCATGTTCTAAATCATCCATTCTAGTGACAGAAAAAAAAAATCAGTTTCATGATTTCAGCTTATTCCTAATATTTAATAATAGGAGACATTTTGAGGGCACTAACAGGGTTACTTGTCAGGAACTCCTTTTACATGAGGCTAAAAACAAGCCAGGAGTGACACTTGAAATTGATCATCCTTTTAGCCATTCTGTCAGGCTCCCGAAAATTAATGAGTGGGCTTCAGGAGGAAAGTGGCTTACCAGAACCTCTCACAGATTTGCTGATCTTGACTCGCTGAAATTCTGCTTAGCTCATGCAAAGCTGTAAGCACTCCACTTCTCCACAGCGCCTCTGTTCTACCATCCCTTTGCAGCTTCCTCCACCTGGCATCACTCCCTCTAAGACCTCCTTGGAAAACAGGAAGAAAGCAGCAGAAGTCTCCACTTCATGAATATGACAACTATTGTTCAGTCTTAAACTACAAAATCATGTGCTTATATAAAAAAATCAAGATTCAGAATGCAGAGTAGCATCTATTCAACACTATTAGTGGCATTACAGAGTGTGCAGACCACTGTTCAAGGTGCAATAAGAAGTTCCCTGTGGGCTGGGGAGACGGCTAAGTGGGTTAAGTGTTTGCCATGTGAGCATGAAGACTTGAGTTCAGATCCTCAGCACCCATGCCAAATGCTGGGCATAAGCCTTTAATTGTAACACAGAGACAGGAGAATTCCTGGGGTTGGTTTACTGGCCAGCCATATCAGTGAACTCACGGCTCTGTAAGAGATTCTGTCTCATAAAATAAGTTGGAGAGCATTTGGGGAAGAGACCCAGTGTTGACCTCTGAGCTCCACCACATATAAACATTCACACACATATGAACAGAGAAAGAGAGAGAAAGAGAGAGAGAGAGAGAGAGAGAGAGAGAGAGAGAGAGAGAGAGAGAGAGAGAGACGCATACCACACACATAAAAGAACATTTACCTGAGTAAAGAAATGCCCTGGTGAGGCAAGGTTGAGCAGAATGACCTCTATCGTTTTACAGAATAGCCAATCCAGTATTCCTTGCCCTAAACACTATAATGTATTCTAAGCTAAAAGAAAGAACATAAACTCAAAGTTCTAAGTATAACAAGTGACAGCCATTACTCATGGTGTTCTTCATAGTGTGAGAATTGAATCATGAACATCCCATACATATTTGGCCTTCACTCCCCTGCAAGCCCTTGGGATATGGATCAGCATGTTTAGCACCGAGTTAACATTGCAGCCAGTGGGCCTTCAAGGTAGCCATGCAAGCTCACACTGGTAAAGCCATTTCTTCCCTTCTTGAGTCCACGATAAAGGAGCTTAGGTTGCAATTCCATATTTTTCCTCTCTCAGGACTCAGTATCTAAATTTTTTTTAGATCTTGTTTTTCAAATGTTTCTTTTAATTTCCTTTCTCTGTGGTTTTGAATTATTGCCAAATTCATATGAGCAAAAAAAAAAAAAAAGCCCTGGCTTTCTCTTTCTTTATACCCTTTTTCTCGAGTGCTTTTATAGCTTGGAAATCTTGATTAAAACGGCAGCCGCTGTCTAGACTTCAATAGAAGCATTTTTTTTTCTTCTAAGTTGTCAACTTTTAAAGCACTTAGCAGTGTCCCAAAGTTATCTTAAAATATATTCACTAAAGCTGTCTTCTACACTTTCATTCTTTTATTACTAAATTAGAATCACTAAAAAACAAATACTAAACTCCATTAATATTGGGACTAAAAATCACAGAATACAGAGTGAAACTTCTTGAACTCAATTGTCATCTCTATAACATATTAGCTATATACTCGAGAAGTTACTTAAACCTCTTTGGGCCTCAGAAAAACAGGTATAATATAGCACTCATCTTTTAAGAGTATGATGAAAAAGTCAATGAATCAATGCCTTTGAGGGATTTAAAAAATGATACCTACTCTATGTAAAATTCTTTATATACATTTTGCTTTGTCAACATTGAAATATTTTCTGATGCTATTTTTAAAATTTTAAATATCTGTATTTAGCCTGTCAACTAAATTAGATTTTGTGACTTGCTCTGACCTAAAATTACAATTGCTCTAAATTTAAAATATTTGGATTTTATAAAGACTCTTAAAATCTAAAAGGTAACAAACTACATGTTCATATTAGTTTCACAGAGGCTCAGGGCAAGGAAGAGACACTGGCTTCCAATGAGACTAGAGATGAATCATTTCATGAGGTGTTTTTTTTTGTTGTTGTTGTTGTTGTTTTTAGGATGGTTGTTAGAAGTACTAAGGTGTAGGAAACCAAAAGTGGAGACACATTCTGGGTGATAAGAATAATATGTGCAAACTTTTAGAGGTATAAGAAAGTTGAAAATAGCCAGTGTGGTAGCTCATGCCTTTTATCCTAGCACTTGGTAAATTCAAGGCCAGCCTGAGGCTACATAGTGAATTCCAGGTCAGCCTGGGCTAAATAGAGCAAGACCCTACCTCAAAAAAAAAAAAAAAAGTTAGAAACCTATTACTAAAATTAAGCATTATTTTACAACTGTTTTGGCAATGTATTTTAATGGTTCCTGTTATAAACTCTTATTCTTACATTCTAAAATATAAGACTGCTGTCTTTAAGCCCAGGGAGCTAGACCCAGAAAGTACAGTGGAATGCGTTTTGAGCACGCTTCCATTGTGGTATTTATGGTGGATGGGAACTGAATTCTCCACTTTTCATAATGCTCCCCTTGGAGCATGCTGCGGGAGACCTGAGCAAGGGGTGGAACTGCTAAGCTTATGTATCCATGGCTGCAATCAGAAATCAGATGCTTCGCTTATGAACGAATAGCACATAAAAGAACAAATTAGCATACTTCCTGCAGATATTGCTGCTGCTGCTGATTCATTAGCAAGGTGTTTGGACTTTTTAAAAATATAACCCCAGTGTTCTTCGTGAAGAAATAGTCTATCCAAGACACGTCCCTATAAATTATACATCTCCCTTTTTATTCTTCTTTAAGTACTGATGCCCTGTTATATTTTTTTAAAAAAAGGAAGAACTGTTTAAAGGTTCCTACAGACTAGGGATTATGGTAAAATACTGAAATCACACTATTAAAGATAAAAGAAAACAAACTAAGCCTCTGAGAGGGATACTGACCAAGTTAATGCTTCCCTTGTGCCCAAGTGAAACTCTCTGACAAGCGGGGCTAAAATGTGTTCCAGTAATTGCTTCTTTCCTCAGCATTGCTGAGTAATTGCTTTACAGCTTTGCCCTCCCGGCACACATACATAGAGTTATCATGATGTGATCCCCAAATGACGCCTAGGCCCAAAGAGCAACGTTTTAGAAATCCTGCAGTCAAGAAGAATGGGAAAGATTAACCAGAGAAGTAATTCTGTTTTTAGTGTAGTGGCATCCTAAGCTTTCATCCAGAAAGAAGAGAAATGCAACCAGAATACAATCAGGGCTTGTACTCGGCTTTATCTGTCCTCTGGAGATATTAACCCACACAGCCATTGACAGCCCATCCAGATGGGTGGCCTTCTCAGCATTTATTCCAACTACAGGAACAATAGAAGAAATGAAATGTCTGGTAGGTTCAGAGAAATATCCATGAGAAGATATATCCACCCATCCTGACCTATCTCAAGAAGGCAGAAGTGGACGTGGACATTAAGATACTTCTAGATTTCCTACCCTCAATAAAGCCAGATGCAAACAATGTCCTTTCTCTATTTCTTAAACTGTCCCTGGATGTCTATATACTTTTGGTTTGTATACACTGCTTAAAGTTCCAAAAGTTTCTTAAACTAACTGTGATAAACAGAGCCTAGTTTGCTTTAAAACCACCTTTTAAGTAAACAAATGTTTGACAGATTGCATTGCAACGCCAACTGGGCAGACCACAGATACACTGGGCCTGACCCCTGGGTGTGATACACCACCAGATTGGCTTACCTGGGACTGAGTGTCTCAGGGTCCCAGTTTGAGTGTTTTGACTTGGAGTAAAAGAGAGATGCTCATGGCATCTGGACCGCTTGTGTGTGTTTCAAGTGTTGATTCCAAAACAGACTGTAGGATTTTCATTACTTCCACAGGATTTAGAGCTTAGTGAGGGGTTATTAACCATTTCCATTAGTCAAGCGGACCCTTCTACTACACAGCATAACTTCTTATCGTATAGAAAGTAAATGAGAATATCTTGATTTGATCTATTCTAACTTTACTTTCTTATGAAAAGGAATTTGATCATGATGTTTTTCTCTATTTCCTTTATTCCCTGCAGCCATCAAGCTGTCCAAATGTACACCTTCACATTACTACAGTATCTCATTGAGAATGTCTCCTTGTTTCCTATGATAACTCAAGTAATACTCAAACTCCAGATAATGGATTTGCAATAGATGCGTATGAAGCCATGGGAAATTGCTGGAGAGACAAGTTCTAGGATCATAAAGGAAAATCCCTAGGAATCTCTAACTAAATTATCTCTATTCCCAAACCAAGCCAGCTATCACCAAATGACTGTTGAATTGCATGTGTATGAGTCCATATATCCCAAATGATTGTCACTTTAGTTTGCTTCACATTTGCTCACTAGATAGAGTAATTTTTTCTCTTAACAATAAAGAAAAAATTCTAATAGTTCCCACCCTTTGAGAATGTCTACAAATCCTTAAGGTCTTTTCTAAGATCTACTACTTGTCCCCAACATATCAAGGTTAAGAAATAAACCCCCTGACACTATGAGGATGCATTGGCAATATTGAATTTTGTCTTCTTCCTAAAAAAAAATCCCATCCCATTCAATGGTTGAACAAAAAGATAACCATTCCTCTTGGCTCAGAAATATGGAGCATGCTTGCTGCTATTAATTTTCCTCGTGCTGCTGTCCCAGCTTATCTCTTCTATTTGCTGGTGTTTAGATGTGCTGCCTTGCCTTATTCTGTTACTTAAGTGACAAAGGCTAACCCACCAAGGTCAATGTTGGCTGTCATCCATCATGTCGCCAATATGTCTACCATGATTGATGAGGTGTTGCCCTGCATGGTCCCTGACTTCTGTTACTGTCACATTTTTGCCTCTCAGCCACACCAGGATTGGAGTTCCCAGGTATGATACCATCTCATCTCTTAATGTCTTTCTGGATTAAAATGGCCCAAGAGCTGGCCTGCATTCACAGAGACCAGGGCTAGTTTTCTTCATGACTCAGAAGGTGTGGTGAAATGTCCATCTCCTAGGGAAAAGGCTCAATCTGAGTTGTAATCCTTGGCTTGAGTGAAAACATGGATGATTCCGACCAAAATAAACATACTTCAAACATTAAATATCACATTATATGAACAAGCCCATTAAATTAACTTTGAATTTTAATAAAAGATAGCAATAGCTCAGAGAATTTTATTGCCTAAAAGAAGGAGGTAAAAAGTAATCTTCTTGCTGTTGTAGATAACATGCAATCTCAGAGACATGATTAAAATCCTGATCCTGGGTCAATAACCACAGGACTCTGATCTCAAGCTTTTCCTCCTGGCAAACCTGACAATCCAACGACAGAAGAAAGCACAGAAGTCGATTATGAGGAAAATGCAACTAGTCCATGTGTATACTTCTTCGTCGTCTTCTCTCTTTAATCAATAGCACACTGTGTCTCCAGCTTCTATTGAATTAGGTTTACAAAGCTTTTTTGTTCTCACCTGTCACTAAGAAAAATCATTCATGGCGTCCTGGATCTGAAGTAGCAGAGCCTGCATGAATCAAAAAAGGTAAAAACCCTTCCCTCCCCGGGGAGGCTGCCAGCTGTCTCATTGAGTCAGCTCTGCTCTTGGCTGATTCGGAGGCTACCCTGGCACTGGCTCCAGACTGCCGTATAATAAGGTACCACAATGCAAACTGTTACCAGGGAGAAATAGAACATCTGGTCAGAAACAAAAAGCAAAGTCCATGGCTAAGAAGCCGCCTGGCCATCATCATTCAAGTGTGAATGTGCTGGGTCCTGTCACCTGAAAGAGGGGGAGGGGTCCCTGGAGCCAACTAAAAGAAGATAAAATGAAAAACATAAGGAAAAAGAAACCCTGAGAGAGATTATGTATTATTTTTGCTCAGTGTTTTTGTCTAAAATGTAGGAAAATATCCAATCATGTTTTTATGAGTTTTGCTTTTAAAAACTGAAAATGTGAAAAGCAGACATCAGTGTTTTTCATCTGTGATGTGAGATTGGGGGTCTGGTTTGTTTGTTGTTTGGTTGTGTTTTGTTTTGTTTTGTTGAATGGCTGGCTGCCAGTTCCTTTGCCATCCTGCTGTTTTAAGGAGAGCCCTTTGCCATCCTGCTGTTTTAAGGAGAGCTAATGATTGGCTTCTGGTAGGTAAAACTATTTCAATTGCCAAGGACCTCTTGATGCAGACACCCAATGTGAGACCAGTGAGAAGTGGCAATAGTGATGCCTACCCGTCACCACATGCCTTCTACCAAGCTGGGCGCCTACAGTGGGCTCAGGAGAGGTTGTGGTATCCATGGTTGTTATTGTTGCTGCAAGTACTAAGCAACACCTTCAGAAAAGGAGAATCTGACTTCCAACAGCTTTAAAATGCAGAATATATATATGTAATATATATATTGTGTATATATATGTATATATATATGTATATATATGTATATATATATATATATATATATATATATATGGCTTACCCTGCTGACGAAGCCCCTGTCAAAGTGTCATTCTACTCGACACAAGGTTTGTGTACTTCATTCCTTTCCAAAGCCATCTGTCTGAATTTAATTCACTGATAATTTTATCAGCCTCCCCATGCTTCGCCTGAAACCTCTCCATTGCATTTTTCATTCTTCACAGATGTTAACTCTTTGAATGACAGTCCCAATGCCTTTAGAATTTTGATGAAGATACACATTCTCTCTGAAGGATCCCTTTTCCATTGCCCTGCCACACCCGCCATGTGCTTTCCAACAAAAGTTATGTTTCTCCCAGGCAAAGCTGGTCCACTGGCAAAGCTACTCCCATGGCATTGCTGAAGAAAATTCCTGCAGGGCACTACTACAAGCTCATGAAAGACTTATTCTTTAAGATGCCTTTTGAAACTAGTCGTTAGAATTTTGTTGTTGTTGTTGTTGTTGTTGTTGTTGTTGTTTGGTTTTTTCGAGGTAGGGTCTCGCTCTAGTCCAGGCTGACCTTAGAATGTTTTTTAGAGGGATAATTTCAATCTTTTTTCTGACTAAAGGAATGCATATAGTATCCTCAAAATGCAGATTATCAAAAACACTATAACTCTCTTTAAAAACTGTTTGACTTTCCTGCCCTGGTGGTGCTGAGAAGTTCTACATGAGCTGTTGGGGGAAAATGGCCAACAAGCTGGGGATCCTGCTAGATATAAAATCAAGTAGCCAGAAAAGATGTACACACCTGAGCAATAGTGTGCACACCTGTGTAATAGACTATGCAAGTAGCCAATGGCTCTCTGATTCCTGGATAAGAGGCTCACTCTATGGGAAAGACTCATAGCTGGTATTGGGAACCAAGTCTGAAGCCTATGAAGATGAGGGTCAGAGACTCCACTGAGAAGCCCCCATCCATCTTTGACCAAAATTAGAGGGTACACTCATTGAAATCTTGCTTTATGAACCATTCTTATCTCCTTTAACCCATGTTTCTCTCACTCTTCATTGGAGAATCTGTTTTCTTTTTTTACAGAAAGCATTAAAAACCAGGGAGAACCAAAATCCAGTAACATAACAAGAAATGATAGCTAACTCCTTATCATGAGATGAACCACCTCTTGCACATCAACCAGAGTCCAGGATAAATCATACAGAAAATGATGAGTTAAGCATGAGTGTAGCTCTCCCTGGGAGCCTGACAACCTGTGCCAGGGAGATGGTAATAGACACTGAGGACACTCAAAACAGAAATTTCAAAGCAGAAATCCCGAAGTTGCTGAGAGCTCAACACTGAAGTTGACTTATAACACTCCTGCCAAGGCTCAGGGAACATTGTGGTGGTGGGGTGGGGATTGTGAGACACAGGGTGTCAAGGAGTATCCAGAGGCATTGCCCCACCCACAGTGACTGCTTGACTGCTGCATTCATAACCCATAACCCCATGGTAAATACCAGTAACCCCACTGAGGAGAGAGCCCACAGTGAAATGGGAGTGTAGAGGAAGGAAATGGAACCATAATTTGTCCATAAAATAAGGTTTCTAATTAACAGAAATTACGATAAAAAATTAACAATTTAGAAAATGTTTTTTTTCTCTTCTAGATTGTTAATTTTTAATTTTTTTTACTTTGTCATTTTTCTGTTTCTTCTTTTAATGATGGAATCTGGTATGTTACCCATATTATCCAATCTCTAGGCTTAAATGACCCTCCTGCCTTAGCAGCCAGGGTTTATGGGCATGTACCTCTGTATCTTCATCCAATTTAAATTTATTTGTCATTTTGTCTGCATGTTTGTCAGGCTTTGTCTCTATAACAAATAACTGAGAAATATAATTTAAAAAGAGGAAAGGGGCTGGACAAATGGCTCGGTGGTTAAAGATACATGCTTGCAAAACCGGATGACCCAGGTTTGATTCCCTAGTACCCACATAAAACCAGATGAACAAAGTGGTGCATGCATCAAGAGTTCATTTGCAGTGGCAGGAGTCCCTGGCACACCCAAACACGCTCTCTCTCTCTCTCTCTCTCTCTCTCTCTCTCTCTCTCTCTCTCTCTCTCTCACTCTCTCTCTCTTTCTTTTTCTCAAATAAATAAGTAATGTTTTAAAAAGAAGAAGAATTTAATAATTTTAGCTCATTTAATTTTAGTTTCAAAAGATTCAGTCAGCATCAGCTGTTGGTTGTCACCACCTTTTTTTGGGAATATTGTGAATCAGAACATCATAGCAAAAGGTTGTTCTAGAGCATAACTGTTCACCTCAAGGTGGCAAGAAAGCAGAGAATAAAGAAAAGACAAAGGAGAGATGTCCTTCAAAGGCACAGATGAGTGACGACTTACTTCCTCCAATCAAGCAACACATGGGATTGTTGATCTCTTTTGTCAACTTGATTATACCAGAAATCAAGTAAGAGTCATACTTGTTGGGTAGATGTGTGAGGGCATTTCCAGGATAGGTTAATTGAAATTGGCAGACCTTTTCTGTGAGTAGATGGGCTTTCTAGGAAAGAGCAGTGTCTTTTTGTCTAGTTGTGTTGGCTATTTGCTAATGAATGCACCTACCATATTACCGTCATCCTTGGTAAACATCAGAACCCAGCTTGTTCAGTCTTCCAATATGGAATGAAGACCAGGGGCTCTCCGGGAATTCTCTGGGTCTTCAGTATCAGATTGGACCTGCTGAAGCACCTCAGCCTCGTGGACTTAGCAGCTACCAGGTTCTCAAACTTTCAAACATGCAGTTGTTGGACTGCCCAGCTGATACTGTGTAAGCCAGTCTAATAACTCTCCTTCCCAATATGCATTCTACCAGTTCTGTTCTTCTCCAGGAACCTGACAAATAAACCCCATGAAAGGTGTTTGCATAGTTGATGTCACATCTTGCTTTAAATTTTTCCCATGGAGTATTTCTGTATACATTGAACAAGGTGGGATTCTGAGAACTGCAGGAAATTGGTTGGAAGATTCACAAGACACCTACCATCCAGGGTTAGTGGCTTAGTGGTAAGAGGGGACATAAAACAGATGAAAATCACAAAATGCTACAAAAACAGCAATAAAAAGGATGTTAATCTTTTGTTGCATAATTCCACAGAAGAGATGAATTGTTACATAGGCCCTGAAACTCTGGTAAGATATGAAGAGATAAGAATGAGAACATATGCAGGTATACATAGCTCAAATAGTAGGCAAATGGGCGTGAAAGAACATACAAAGTTTTAGAACAGAAAATGTGAAAATTTGAATGGATAAGAGAGGACATAAAGGAGAAATAGAGGCATGATATAGCCATGATACAGAGAAGGAAAGATACCACTAAGCACAGCTAAAACAAGTTGTGACTGCACTTTTAGAAGAGAATTGCAGGTCCCTGTAGGATGGATTAAAAAGAAAGGTATTAAAAACAAAGAAGAATCAAATGTGCCATGCTATGGGGAAAAATAGAAGCCCTGGGTTAGGGCAGGTGTGCTTGGAAAGAAAGTCAATGAATTTGTTCAAACCTTCCAAACAAGCATATGGGAGAGGGATACTCAAACCAAAGGCTCAGGTGGTCTGAGCAAAGCACTCAGATGAAAGTGCTTTGCAGCTTTGCCTCACTCCTAGAGGACGCTTGGTCTCCCAGTTATGGCTGCCATTTTCTAAATGAACCTAAGCCACCCCTGGTGGAAATGTCATCATACACTGAAGATTTGTCATCTTATTCATTTAGCCTTTATGTTGTTTCTTGAGAAATTACAAAGTTTTGGACATTTATTTTGTGCTTATTTAGACTTGAATGCTTTACTGAAAAACAATATTCTGAAAGCCTGGAACCAAAGAATGATCAGAAAATGAAGTGTTCACTATGGTGTTTTTTGTGTGTAAGGGGCATAAAACAAGAGAATCAGTACTGGGATGGGGAGGTTGCTCAGTGGTTAAGCTGCTTGCTTGAAAAGCTTGCTGGCTCAGGTTAAATTCCCCAGAACCCATGTAAATCCAGGTGCACAAAGTGGTACATGCATCTGGAGTTCATTTGCAGTGGCAAGAGGCCCTAACACACCCATAAACTCTCTCTCTCCCCATCCCCCCTCTCTCTTTCCATATATATATATATATATATATATATATATATATATATATATATATATATATATCCTAGCAAGTAGACAAAAATATTTTTTTAAAAATAGTAGATACCTCTTGTACAATAGAATGCATTACTTAAAATCGAATATAATTATTATGGGCTTCTGTGAACAAAGAAACACTTCTAAATCCTCTCAGAATATGATTTGTGTTCATTTTTGCTGAGTTAGAAGATAGTTTGTGGCACTAAACCAGGCCTTCAGAGTAGCAAAAATTCCATTTAGAGCAAAGTCTAACAATGCCTCACAGGGAAGAACTTAAGAGAGAATTTGGCTTGATGGAGAATGATAAAGGATGTTGCAACCCAAATCTCTTCCCTTTTCATCCCAGGTGCAGAGCTAGAATATACCTTCCAGCCTCCCTGTGATTAGGAAGGATCCCAACTGACTTATCAAAGATGATTATCTCATCTCCACTTACCAGATTTAAGATCTTCTACCTCGGTCTTCAGCATTTTTCTTGGTCTTCCATGAAGCATCAAGAAGCTCTATAACCCTTGGGATTGGTGGAGCCTGACCTCTCCATCAAACCATGATGGGATGGATGTACATGAGAAATACACCTCCCTACCTTACTGTGAAGTCAGTCGGTCACTGTGATGTGAGAATTGTTTGTTATAGCATCTAACCTACCCTGACTGGTACAGAACTGAAACTTTAGAGGAAGACTAAAGTCTATGCCTCAACTCTGTAATTTAACTAATTCTGAAGACATGAACTTAATCTCTTAGTGCCTCATGTTACCAATAAAGAAAATGGAGAAAATTGGTCCACTGAGCGAACTACAGAACAGAATGCATGTCAACCTTTCCTATAGTGCCTTGCGGTAATCAAAAGAGCATGCCAGAAGGTACCTGGGTGGAGAGGTCACATCTGTGTGGTGTTATTAGCCAGCATGGCAATGCCATTGAAAAGTAAAGTGAGAAGCAAGCTTTAGTAGAAACACTCTCTCCAGCATTCCCTGGAAAAGAAAAACTGAAATTTCATTTTCATCTGTTGTCAAAGTGTTACTCCTAAGTAAAAATTACTCTCAAAAAATGACGAGGAAATCTAGGGCTGAAAATCGGGATTCAAATTACAATGCTGGCATATCCGTCTCTGAGCCTGTCAGAATTTGCTCTCCTATTGTAAACTGTAAAAGTGAACAAAATCTGTGAAACAATTAATGAAATGATGGAACACCAAACTTCCCAGTTTGTGGGAAGCTCTGCAACCCTTGACAGAAGAGAAACATGCGAGGTCAGCTTTATTGTGACCCTATATTTCCGTCAAGTGAACTTACTGAGTGAGGAAAAGACTGGGATTTACAGAGAATGGAGACAGCAAAGATGCAAAACCTGGTTCCCAGACTCTTAAATGAAGATGTTTGAGAACATTGGCCAAGAACTGGACTTCACATGAGCTTGGAAGACTCAGGCCAAGTCAGGAGTCGCTGCGAGGAATGAGGAAGTGAAGAGTAAAGGGCACATGAGTCAGAGCAAAGAGATTTCACTTAGTGCCTTGGACATTGAGTAAAGACATCTTAAAAATAAGAATTTAGTGTTAGTGGGGGGAGAGGGGCATTAGGCAGACTACGAAAAAAACTAAAATAGACATGTCTAACAAAATCCAGAACCTCGGGTTTGGTAATCCTCAGCATTACTGAAATATTGGAGATTTTCTTGTGTGGTGGTTTGCTTATCCTAAAGATTGCAGCTAATTAGCAGCACTTACTGCTTCTACCATTATTCCCCAGTTATGAGAACTAAATATATCTCTGTGAATTACCAGATGGCTCCTGGTATGGAATAAGCAAAATTACCCATGGTCAAGAACCACTGCTTTACAGATATAAATAATTCTGCTATAAATTTGCTGTCAGCCTAAATGAAACTCCAGATTCTTTGGAAACATAATCCACAAGCCTATAACAAGACTCACTGAGATGATGAAAATAAGAGAAAGCCCAGTGCTTAGCACTGAACAGGTCATCTCTATCATTCCAGGAACATTACAGAGGAAGTGGAAGAAAGAATATGAGTGCTGCTTCCACAGTAGCCAGAGAGCCTTCTCTACTGAGAAGACTCCAAATTCATCAAAGCATAAAATAAGAGGCTGTTGAGAGCTGAAAACTAAATGAGATTTCTGTCATGCCCTCCAAGGCGAAGGGAATATTCTGGACGATGAGGCAGAAAGAAGGTAAGAGCCATAGGAGGCAAAGGCATACATTGGGGCACTGACCTCCTGTCATGAAATGACTGGTGCATCCATGACCCCACAGTGATTACCAATGCCCCAACAAGACCTACAATGTTCTGAGCTCATCACCATTTTCACATGGTGGATGGAGAAGACAGAAGGAAAGAGACAACAAAACAGAGGAAGGACCACCTAAAGAGGAGGGTCCTTGGTGGACTGGGGGTAGGGGAAAGGGCAGCAGAAGACGGTAACAGGATGGGAATGTGATCACACTACTTTGTGTTCACATATTAAAATTCTCAATTTTAAAAAGAAAAAGTTATTAGACATGTAAATAAGCAAGAAAATTGTCTAAAGTTGAAATAAAAATAGTAGTCAATAGTAAGTTCCCCAGGATGATGCAGATGCAGATGTTGGAAATACCAGAATAGTACTCTTGAAAAGCTATTAAAAATTGTGGTATATTTACACGATGGAATTTTACTCAGCTGAAAGGAAAAATGAAATATCGAAATTTAGGAAAAAATGGTCTGACTTTAAGCAGATCTTACTAAGCGATCACTCAAAAGAAAAGAGAATAGAATGCCACATATTCTCCCTCATATGTGGTCCTTAACCAGGATAACCGTTTTCTTTATGCATACTAGTAGAAAGAAGTGAGACGTTATGAATGAGGGGTAAGGGATGGGGGAGGGGAATGGCATAAGCATGAGGATAAACCATATTAGGTTCAAAACTATAAAATCCTTACGAGCATACTGTAACCTATTGAGAAAGTAGTGAGCGTCACCTGGCAAGAGGGGCCTTGAGTAGTAGGGGAGAGAGTCTGTGAATAATTAGATCAGCCTGACAACCCCTGGTTCCAACCACTGGTTCCTTCCCTCACTGAGCTGTTGACCAAAGCGACTCATGAGATTCCAACAAGACAGAATTCTGTCAAAGCTCTTGAGTGCCCTCCCCAGGCCTGAGGCAAAACCCTGTTACTGAAGAAACCACAGGCTGCATTGATCAGCATCGAGAAACCCTTCAACATCTGAAATGGTATCCAGCCCCCAGAAGGCAGTTAGTGTAGTGCTGGAAGGCACTGCACAGGCTGCCAGGGGAACTGATCAACGACAGCTGAAGTAAACAGAGACCACTGACACAAAACACAATCTGCGGCCATGAGTAGGCTGACCACACCTCCTACTGGGAGGGAACAGCGAACCAACAAAGGAGCACTTGTATAATGGAGGTGCCTGGGCCTGGGGGAGACAATCAACAGCTTTCAAATTCGGCCAATTTTCCACTTAGTGAGGGGGACCCCTTGTCTGGAACTAGGGATTCAGGGTGATAGGCACTGGATCCCGTACTCTTGGGCTCCCAAAACAAGATGCACTATGGGAGTGAGTGACAGGGAGGCTACTAAAAATAGAATCTAGGTAATCCAGAATTGTGTATATTTGTTAACTACACTGATCTCACTCTCTGATGGAGATTGTGTTTGTATTTTTCAGGATACAGCAAGAGAGCTGGGGCCCATCTAACCCTACCAACCAACCGTAGGCTGATAGCTGAGATTCTGGCAAGAGAGGAGCCACCACAGTCATATCGTGGAGGATCCAAATGAAACCCCACAGAGAATGACAGGATGAAAAGGGGCCCACAGCCACAGCCATTAAATCAACACAGGATAAGCCAGTGAGACAGAAACCAACGATTTCGACACAAAGACCCCTAAGTTCACAACCTTAAAGCAGCCTTAATACTCATCCACCACAACTCAGGGAACTGAGCGGAAGAGGGGGCGGAAAAATTGTGAGAGCTGTGGTGGGGGAGATTATCCAGAGGCATGGCCAGGAGAACCTGGCTGAATACTAGGCTATCCATGGTCCCCTGTCACAAGGACTGATCCAGGCGACCCATGGAGGAGGTTATCCAGCAGTTTGGGGGGGGCGCAGGGGATTGGGGATAACAACTCATTGTTTGCCCACTAAATATTGTAATTCATTATGGACAATAAAAATAGCATCTTAAAAAAAAACATGCTCAAAAATATTTTTTAAAAGGATGGATGTGATGAGTGACTAGGTAGAGAATACCAATGGAGACATGAAAACTATAAAAAAGAACCCTATGAAAATTCAAAATCTAAAGACTAAAATATATAAAATTTTAAAAGTACTCATTGGATATACATAAAAACAAAATATACAATATAAACAAAGGTGTTGATGAGCTTCAAGATAGCTCAGTAGGAATCACACAACTAAGGAACAGAAATAAAAGTGCTGAATAACAGTCTGCAGCCATGAATAGGCTGGATACACCTCCTACTGCGAGAGAACAGCAAACCAAGAAAGGAGCAATTATGCAATGAAGGAGCCTGGGCCTGGGGGAGTCAATCAACAGCCATTAAATTCGGCCAAATATTCCACTCAGTGAGGGGGAACCTTTGATTGGAAATGGGGATTTAGGGCAAGATGAACCGGATCCC